>JACTOM010000330.1:7251168-7347742 GCA_015832385.1 Elymnias hypermnestra
TTATATATATATATATATATATATATATATATATATATATATATATATATTATATATTTTCTGTATAGCTAGTTTTACTTGCGTTTTGACTACGGTATATTATTATTCCATAGTCAAGATACAAATTTTACCTTAATTTCTGTATGTGTTATTTAGAAGAACGTTATTGGGTTCATGTAAAACAATAAACATGGAAATAGAAATGTTATGAAATGTTAACTTTCCATATAAGCTGTCTTTCATGGGAAATGTTTTATGGGAGTATAGGACTCACTGACTGTACCAGGATACCCTCTAAAACCCAGCAGAACTCGCTTCATCTGAGTGATGACAGATGGGTCTAGATCTTCGCTGACACATTTAGCTCTAGCACCCCCAGATGAATCCAGCTTAAGGGTTCATTTCAGGAGAGCAGACAATCAAAGTTGCCCCCTCCCCTGATGATAATATGGTGCCATCTTGAGCCTCAGTCAAGAGATATTCGCGCCATATTATCATCCAATACTCTTCTACTTGCACGTATGTGATAAGGAGTTTGTTAATAGCCACTGGAAGACAAAACATTCTTTACTTCCTACATATTTTATAAATACATGACCTTAATTGGTCAAGTAATTTAAGAGTTACTTGATTACTAAAAACAGCAAATTTTTCTATATAAACAAAAATACGTAAAACAAAATCTATAGAAAACCGACAAAAGCCTTTATCTAGATTAGTTTTATATTACATTTTTTACAGGTAAATTAACGTCATCAATAATCAGTGCTATAAAAGTCATATAACGTGGTAATATTTGATGAATCAATACAGCGTCTATTTTTATTTAATTTTAATAACATATAACAGTATCACACAGTACACTCAAATATTACACAATTTTAGAATCTAGAAAAGTTTAATTTGGCCAAACATCAAGTGAGTGAGTAAAAAAGTAAGTAAGTAGCAGCCTATTAACGTCCCACTTCTGGGCACAGGCCTCCTCACTCCGAGGAGAGAGGGTTTTTAGAGCATAGACCCACCACGCTGCTCCACTGCGGATTGGCAGGCATAGTACACAAGTGCACTCTCTATTCCTTCACTCTCATAGTCCGATGTGACGGGAATCCGACACGACCGGAGAGAGATCAGGCGCAGGACCGACGGCTTAACGTGCTCTCCGAGGCACGGGGGTGGATCACACCGCCAACTTCCCAACTTCGGGCAAATATTGAGAAAATCTTAATAGAAAACTCAATATTGATTTTTGAATTGGCCCGACCCGGGACTCGAACCCAGGACCTCATGTCTGTAGTCGAACATGCTAACCACTAGACCAATGAGGGAGTGAGTGAGTATCTCACTCCTAACTAGTTTCCTGTGTTTAGGATATCACATATGCATCACATGCGGACGTTTACGCAACTTAGTTTAATGTCTTTGCCACTTACTCTGAAGGTCATGAAAAAGCCAAGTTATTCGAAAGAAACTTAAAACTATAAACAATAATTTTAACATCATACCGGCATGCCACAATAAACTAAGTTCTACTCCAAAGCAATTATAACCCATTATTGTGTAACTACACATTTTTGAGATGAACAAAATGTTCGAGTCTAATTAAACAACACAAAGATTTAGATTTTAGAGCTTTACTAAAAGAGACATGAGCGTACTTACTATGTGAATGTCTAATTATAATTTACAATTCTTTAAGGCAATTAATATAACTTAAAATATGCTTTAAATATATTTTAGGATTATAATGTATATTAAAAATATACATACAATTTTAATAATAAAAAAACTATAAACCTACATAAAAATTTGATTTTATTAGGAAGTAATTAATTGTTTTATTGGTATAGCAGTCAGCTTGTTCGGCAATAGACTTTACGTCCTGGGTTCGAGCAGAAGAAATAAGAAATTCTCCGTAGAATTAAGAAAGTCTCGGAGAGTAAGTTAAGCCGTCGGTCCTCCGCCTGATCTCTCTCCGGTCTTGTCGGATTGGCGTCCCAATCGGTCTATGAGAGTGAAGTGAGAGTGCACTTGTGTTATGGCATACGCTTTGGATTTACGCTTGCTTTGGACTATCCTCCAAAAACACACTCTCCTATGAGTGAGGTGGCCTGTAACCAAGACATAATGGGCTGCCACTTACTTAACCTTTTCGGAAAGGATTACAAAACATATATTATATTTTCAAATTTATAAAATTTAAAATTAATTTCAAAACAATTTGAGTAGTATATGTAATTAAAGGAATCCATTAAAACAATTGCGGTTAATTCAGAATTCAGCACGAACGTCCTAAACGTATTTTATGAAAAGAAAACTTGTACAATTCCTCGCAAATACAAATAATCAAATAATGTAAATAATTAAATTTAAGATCACTGTTTATAAGCCTGGGCAGTGGGACGTTAATGGGCTGCTTCTAACCTATTGACTTTTATATTTGAAAAAGCTTTAAAAATATTTGATCTCGAGTGATTAATAAGAAAGTATTTCATCAACGATTACAAATTTTAACAAGATATAATATATTTTTATACTTTTAAAAATAATACCATTTGACATGAATGAGTAATAATTATCAAAACAATATTATTATACCGGTCGTATTTTATATAAAAGCTTACAAACTCTAACAACTTTTCAACTAATATTCATGGAGAAATATAATTTTGGCGAGACGAGAAATTTTACTGTACATATAAATTTATAGCTCTACTTGATTCAGCGGTAATAGACAATGATTCAGGCAATATTCTACTTTATTACCCGCTTTTATGGAATTGTTTTTAATTTAATTTTGTTAACCATATGAGTTTTTTAGTGACCGAAAAGTTTGAACGAAGCAAAATCGACTCTTTAGTCGATTGTGCTTCTTTCAAATTATTTTGCTTATACAATTTTATAATTAGAAATGTCTAGACTCATTATGACTTTACTGGCATGTAGCTAAAGAACTGTCTAAAATGTATGTACTACTATTTATTACTCATTTTTCGTAATATTGGGCACTATCAAATACGAGCGGGTACTAAAAGTAGAGAGAACGACGTAAGAAGTAAGCAAGAAAAAAAATACTGACAGTCATAGTTCAGTTACATATTTGAAATATTAATCAAGAAAAATATCATCGATTCTCTTTTGTTCTTTGTAAATATAGTCATTTGTTTGCTTCGTATCGGAACGCAGAGAAAAATAAAACGAGGGCCGGTCTCTTTCTACTACGTTCTGAAAACCTCAGTTTAAAAAAGCTAACGACGCAAGAGATGTTATTTGGAGGCAACATTAGGATAGTCTGCTCCAACGTATTATACTGTGGCAAGGTGGACTTCTCAATTTCGAGTAGGAAAAACGAGCACGGAAGATGAACACAGTTGCGGTCGCCCATCGACGTCAGTCACCCAAGAAAATGTTGCGAAAGTCGAGAAAATTGTATTGAGGGATCAAAGAGTTACCATCCGATACTTAATTCAAGAAACGGGCATTTCATATGGAAGTATTCAATTTATATTAAAACAGTCATTGAATATGAGAAATGTCTCCGCAAGGTGGGTGTAGAGAATGTTAACCAACAGTCAGAAACAAAATCGATTTGCCATTTAGAAGATATTGTTGGACAAGTTTCAGGAAGAATCAGAAAACTTTTTGTCTCGTTTCGGAACTATGGACCTATCATTTTGATCCCGAGACAAAACAGCAACCTTCGCAATGTAAACGGCCATCATTACCGACCCCGATGAAGTTTCGTGCTGTGGCATCGACTGGCAAGGTTATGGCCTCAATATTTCGGGATTCAGAGGGGATATTGCTGATTGATTATCTATACCCGCGCACAGGTCGGCAGTTGCGATGGCTGCCATTCAGCAAATTGATTTTGAATTGGTTGACCACTTATTCACTAGATCTGTCGCCTAGCAATTTTTATCTGTTCCCCAAATTGAATGAATATTTAAGAGGAAACAGGTACGAAGACGATAACAAGATAATGGAGCCCGTGAAGAGCGTTGTGCAGGACCAAGACAAAATATTATTTTTGAAAGGGATTTGACACCTTGGAAAAGCGCTGGACTCGGTGTGTACAGGGACTCGGAGACAATGTAGAGAAATAAATGATTAAGTGATCAGTAGTCATTATATTCTATCGCATTCGCATTTATTTTTGATCCCCCCTAGTATTAACTTGTTTCCATTAATACCTGCTCATTTTGACGTATTCCCATAATGAGGGTTCACAATCTTACTAGTTCTATTCTCTGTATGACAAATTAATAAAATCAGGTAAAGGTAATATTAAGACACTATAGGTAATTCTAGGAAATTGTAGAAATTTTTATTTGCCAAATTTTAGAAAAAATATTTAGGTAAATTTAGAAAATTGCAGTTAGGTAAATTATTAAATTTAGGAAATTGCATTTAGGTAAATTTTTAAATTTAAGAAATTGCATTTAAGTAAATTTAGGAAATTGTATTTAGGTAAATTTTGAAATTTAGAAAATTGCATTTCGGTAAATTTTTAAATTTAGAAAATTACAGTTAAGTAAATTTGTAAATTTAGGAAATTGCATTTAGGTAAATTTAGGAAATGGCATTTAGGTAAATTTTTAAATTTAGGAAATTGCATTTAAGTAAATTTAGGAAATTGTATTTAGGTAAATTTTAAAATTTAGAAAATTGCATTTAGGTAAATTTTTATATTGCGTAAAGGTAAATTTAGGAAATTGCATTTAAGTAAATTTTTAAATTTAGGAAATTACATTTAAGTAAATTTAGGAAATTGTATTTAGGTAAATTTTAAAATTTATAAGATTGCATTCAGGTAAATTTTTAAATTCCGTAAAGGTAAATTTAGGAAATTGCATTTAGGTAAATTTTTACATTTAGGAATTTGAATTTAGGTAAATTTAGGAAATTACATTTAGGTATTTTTTTTAATTTTGTAAATTGCATGAAGGTAAATTTAGAAAATTGCATTTCGGAATTTAATTTAAATTTAGGAAATTATATTTACTTTTGATTGTCTCATTTCAAATTCTTTCGGTTCTTCATACCATTACGATGAATTAAATTCATCTCATGATGGCATTACCAAATGTTACAGGAATATTTTTAAAAAATAATTTCAATGGACGTTTTTAAAATGTAGATGGTAATACAATGCCATTGAAGTATTCTTTATGTATTTATATAAACAAAATTCCTGTTTAATACTTATTGATAAGGAATGTATCCTTTATTAAAAAGTATGAATGGTGTAAAGTTATAAAGTCTGGCTTTTTTCAAATAAATTCACTTACATTGTGCAAGAAAATTCGGATATATTTTTGGCTTTCGTTGCTTTTATTTAGATCAAACGAAGTAAAAGCCTGAAATCATTTCATATACAAATAGAAAGGGCGGGTTTCTTTCATACATTCGTTTTGCTTATGCGAATGTTTTTTCATTGAAATTTAACTTCATGATTTATTTGGGTTGTACATATCTGTAAAAGGCAAAAAATAATTAAATGTGCTTTAGCTATTATATACTTTTTTTATAAATCATTATAAGTAAAATGATAAAAATTAAAATCGCTTCCTTCGTTTTTTTTCCGAAAATAAACGTCTAACTGAGAAAGTTTGTCCAAGGATAGGATTCCCATATTTCATGGTGAAAAAGTTTCAGAAATTATTTGTCGGGTTGAGCATACGCATTTGTTCGGTTTCAGATTTATGTGAAAATCATTATTGTAAAAAATCCTTATTATAGAATAAAACCATTAAAAACTTATTTATATTTTAGAAGATTAGTTCAGGCGAAATGTTACACAAAATAAAACCAAACAATTAATATAAATTAAAAGTGCGCGCGTACAAAGTATACTTGTCTGAAGTGAAACTTCTTTGGCAAACCGATTTTTAAGTCTTTTTTATATTTATAAAAATTTAAAACGTTAAATTTCTGAGACTTAGAGGGAGGGAAAAAGGAAGTTATGTTAGGAATTTCATTGTCATCAATATATTATAAATGTCGAGAATTAATACAAATAAGTTATTGTAATCTCAAATGTCATATTATAAAGTGTTTTTTGTCAATATTAGAAATAGTTAATTAAATTTTGTTTTTCAATTTAAAATTTAGAAAAGAGAATTTAACTGAAATACTTCTATTTTATATTTTATGAAAAATAGTGTCTTAAATTATGACGTAATATAATTTGTAAATATTAAAACTACCCAACCTTCTAACGCATTAGCATAAAAAAACGCTGCACATCTTCATGATGTTCACGCGTTTCATCCCTAAAGAAATTACCCTCATGCGCCTAAAGAAGTTTCACTTCAAACACGATGTTTAAATGAGTTACTACTGAGTTTTTTACCGGATTCTTCTCGATTTAGTAGAGCCTACCTAAGTAAAGAATAGTTTGATTTTTGTTGTGAGTATCGTAGAGAATTTGTCTTTACTGGTAACATGTTATTTCAATTTTACATTTTACAAAACTTGCATTTTGAAATGGATTTACTTAAATTTTGCTGACAAGTTGGCGCTTGGATTGAACTCACCTGCTGGCAAGTGATGATACAGTTTCAGATGAAAGTGCACTAACTTTGTAAGAGGTAATTTATACTTCGTTCTGGGTTTGATTATCATCAACTCCATCAAATACCAACTCACATTAACTAACAACTTTTATTTTCACCTCTATTTATATATGAAACTTTCACTATACAAATATTCACTTCACTATTACAATTAAGCATTACTTCTCATACAATCGATCCGCTTGACATTTCGTAAGATTACACTATGATCTTTGGTATTTTTACAGTAACTCCCAAAGTCTAACTATCTATAGTCTAACATTACACACGTCTGGACAAAGTTAGCCTAAATTTAAGCCAAGTAGTAAGTTCAAGTTTTGCTTTTTGTAAAGTAAAAATTGCCATCACAGTTTCATTTTTGTGAAAAGTTTTGCAATATCATCTATATCCTAATGATACAATCACAATTTTAGAGTGAAGAAGGTTCAGAAATCATTTGTCGTTGCATGCATATTATATATTAAAGATTATTTAAGCGTCAAAGTTGTTTGGAATTGATTCCAGTTGCACATTGCAAACAACAAAAACTGTATTTAAAGGAGTAGCCATTGAGTTTCTTGCCAGTTTATTCTCAGCGGAATCAACTTTCCGAAACGTTGGTAAATTTGTTACCAGCGGCCAAAGTAATGAGGATTTAAAAGCGCTTTTTTAACCTACTTGAATATAGAATATTTAGATTTTATAAAAGGGCAGAACATTTCGCATTGATACATGAATAATGATCTTATAACATCATTTATGATATCTAAAGAGAACACTCTGCGAAAACCACGCGTTGAATTATTCATAGTTCGATGTTTCCACTGTCTATTTACGGTCTGCCCTTGAACTTCCTTCAGGCGTCTACCCGCTCCTCACTGACAAATGATTCTTTCCAAACAAAACGAGGGGAACACAGCAATGTAAATGCTTTAGTGTATGGAAAATGTTAATATAATAGCGTTTTTTACGCCTTGACGTCATAATTGGGATTTACACACGCCTACGTAGTTTCACGCAAGGCAACGTATAAAAGGTTTCATTCACCGTTTCTATTGTAAAGACGATACATCAATTATTTTATGTTTCTTTGATAGATTAGTTAAAACAATCGCATATACTTTTCACCTAGATAATATTCAAGATTTCTTTGGAATTAACATGAAAAAGTTCAAATATAATTTAAAAAGATAGTTTTCTCTCCAAATTATGTCCAAGAATTCAGGCAAATTATTTATTACATGTATTAGATTGTAGATATTAGTATATACGGTTATTATATTGCCTACCTCCTGTATTACTTTCAGCTTTTTTTAATCCAAGGTTTTCTGGAATAAATCGTTATTTAGCGATAGGAATGCCTTTTGTACTTTTATTTCTCTTATATTTAAGTTTATTTCATTGTATATTATTATTGTAGACGTGCAATATAGTGCATAAATAAATAAATATATGTCACTAATATTACACCCAGATGCAGAGACTTTGGAATATCTCAATGCAAGTCCTCACCAGAGCTCAGCAGAGCTTTTCGACCGGTGGGCCTAAAAATGAACATGGATAAGACGAAAGTTATGTCTAATATCCAGGTAGGAAGCAGTGTAAGAAGACCCCCCACAAGATGGACCGACAATATAAGGAGGGCCACCGATAGCAAGATCGGGCCTTCTGGCCTTGTGGCTTGTGGCATTTCGTGAGACCTATGTCCAGCAGTGGACGTCCATCGGTTGAAACAAATATTACACCCACTTCAAACTAGATTTTAGTGACCGGTACGTATTCTTTTCTACTTTTTTTTTTCTTATTACATTTATTTGTTATACCCACAGCAAAATTATAAAACTATGTATATAGAACAGTGTATTAATTATTAATAAGTCAGCTAAAAATCACATTATTTACATTAAATACTATACAATCAAGTTTTATTATTTTATTTCAGCTAAGGTAAATAGTTTTATTTATCAAACACAACACTATATCAAATTATCGAGAGTCGATGATATTATATATAAAAAAAACCTCCTACTTTTACATCCTTAACTAAGTCTCCTTCTTTAAGGTTGTCTGTAACAAATCGCTTTAAAGCTATAAGATCGTAAATTATCAGTCGCTAATTCATCAAATAATATTTTCAAGTGTGATGAACAATAAAGTATAAAATAAATGATATGAGAATATTAAACCAATGTAACCTTGACAAGGTCAATGCTAGTAATTTAAAACTAAGCGCGTTCCTTCTAAGACCATCTGATGATAAGTGTTTGCAATAAATTTAAACCCTGTCATCGATAAAATAGCGTGACGTCAAAGTGTACAAAAGAGCTGCTTACATTAATAATGTATTGTGCTGAATAATGTTCTACATCGCCGCATCGACCGCCTCGGCACTCGATCAACTTCACACAAAGTAAACAACGAACAAACGAATCTTAAATAAATGTATTACATTATGAAAACTTATATATAATACTTTTATACTCAAATGTGCTCAGCAGACCTATTTTTTTCCCTGGGTAATGCCTTTACCAGTGGCAGGGCTGGTAAAGTGCTATGGCCCCCCCCCTTTTTTTTTCACGCTGGGAAATGCATTTACGCACTAACCCCGACTCGTAGCTCGGGAGTGTGGGACTCTGTGAGGGAGGAGACTCGCAAGACCCACGAAAACCCAGCGGAACCCTCTCCTTCCGTGAGTGAGACACCAGAGGATCAGCTTGCGCATTACTACCTGGTTTTCTACTACTACCTAATATTCTACTATTGAAAATTCTATGACCCGATCTTTAAACTCTGATTAAGTAATCGACACTTTTACGGAACGGAAAGCTCGAAAAAAAGATATTTTTTAACAAATACCTAACTGAAATTTAATTGTTATTTTTATTACATTGTAAATAAATGTCGGTTTCCTCAAGATGTTTTTCCTTCATCGAAAGGCAAGCGAATGGAAGATGAATGTGAATTAATGTAAATGTATAAACCTAATTTCTTGAAAAAGAAATTGATATTAGTGTTGGATAACTACTTAAGTGGTATTATTAAAATTAATTTACGTGGCGATTTTTGCGGTAGGGCTTGTTTCGCTGGCAGCCAAAAAAAATTTCAGCCAAAAGGATTTTACCGGGGATAAAACCCGAAGCCTCTGCTGGCAAAGCGAATACTTGCACGACTTCGCCAACGAGGTCATTTTGCTACACCTATGATTACTTTTACTTTTTTAGCGTGACTTTGAAAAAAAGAATTAAAACGCCAAGACCGAGTGTTTAAAAGTGACCGTAGTGTTGCTTTAGTTTAAAATTAATTCCACGGAAAAGACTGTTCATGAAAATATACCGAGGTAATGAGTTACAAAGGCGTGCCGAGAGAACAATGAATGAATTTGCATAAAAAAAGTATTATAATGTTGGCAGGTGGTAGTCTTAAAGAGCTTATTATTCAAAAATAAACGCATCTTTACAGCTTATATAACATATGAAAACTCTGGCAAGCAAACTTAACTCTACCGTATTTGCTGTTAGAAAAGTAAAACAATACACTCATATTGAAACTGCTAAACTGATGTGTTTTGTTTATTTTCTTCGCGTTATGGGTAAGGAGGACATTAAAACTATATTTACTTTACAAAAAAGAGCAGAATGTGTCATATATCAATGCTTCTTTTTGAAAAAGGTAAGAAGAAAAATTCAGAGAAACATCAATTCTCACTGTACCGTCGCAATATATACTGAATATTATTATAAATACATGCATAGCCCCACGCCTCATTCCCATAGGGGTAGGCAGAGACAACATCCTTCCACTTGCCACGATCCTTGCATATCTCTTTCGCTTCTTTCATTCTCATTAAACCTTTCATACAAGTTCGTCGGTTTAGAGTACTCTTGACCGGGCCGTTATTTAAAATGTCCTGGATTTGGTCCAGGAACGTTGGCCTTGGTCTTCCCCTTCCAAATTTCGCATTCACTCTTGACTCATAAATCCTTTTTGTCAGTCTCCTTTCATTCATTCTCTCTACATGCCCAAACCTTCTAAGCATACCTTTCTCAATTTTAGTCACTACGTCTTCTTTTATACCACAACGTTCTCTTATCACACTATTTCTTACTCTATCACTCAGTTTTAATCAACTCATGCTTCTCAACGCTCTCATCTCTACCGCATTTATTTTTCGGAGTCGGTGTCAGCCGAGGTGCCTCCATATATAACTATATGTGGGAGAGGTGCCAAGTGGACACGCGGGGAACATATACATAACAATACGAAGAACACTATAAAAGAATACGCAATTATTTCTTACTTTTTAAAGCATATTAATACATTTGTAAGTTTGTTTTGAATGCGGTTCCTTTTTTTGTTAAAATTTTTATTTATCTCTTATGTAACGTAGACAAAGTTGCACGAGCCCGCTAGTTTATAACATTTTGAGGACTACAAGAATTCCTCTCATCTATGTACTGGGAATAGACTGTTGTAAAAGTTTCGTAGAGATATATATGCAATAGAACTCGACGTCCATAAATGCAAACTGTAGCATTCCCCTCAGGGCCTCTTCTGTGAGGACGAACTTTGGATAAGATTGATGCTGTAAAGTCTTTGGAAATAGTTTGACTAAATCAGCCTGTGCATTTCTCAGTCCGCCAATTATATAATAAAACTAAATCAATATTCTTTATTCAAGTGGAGTCAAAAAGCACGTTTGAATCGTCAGTAGTCTGCCCGTTGGTAACAAATTTACCACCGGTTTGGAAAGTTGAATCCGCTGAGAAGAAACCGGCAAGAAACTCAACGGTTACTCTTTTAAAGATAGCTTTGTATGCTACAATGTGTAATATATTGCTTCTGTGTGCAACTGGAACCAAGTATAAACATTTTTATCGCTTAAATATTCTTCAAGGTTATAATATGCCTTTTGTAAAAGTATGTTTTTGATATATATCTTAAAATTATGAGGCAAATCTAAGGCTGATTGCGGTATCTTATTAAAAATGTGTATGCTCAACCCGACAAATGATTTCTGAAACTTCTTCATTCTTAAACTATTTGATTACAAGTTTGTTTTTGTTTCTTGTATTGAAATTGTGTATTTCACTTTCTTTGCTGTATAAGTGAATACGGATATATAAGATAGAAGCTGAACCCGCGACTCGTCTGCGTTGAAGGTTTTTCTCGTTAGTTTGAATGGGTAGTATTTTCATTAATTGAGGCAAATTGCTTAACAAATAAAAAACATTCGTATAAATACTTCAATGAGTTATTTGCTGTGTATTACTGCAAAGAGCTTATAGTCCTTTTTCAGGCTCTAGATTATCTCTGTTCCAATTTTCAATCAATTTCGTAAAATCCGTAATAACTGACCTCTACTCGGCAAAAAGAATATTCCTACCAAATTTCAAGTCTCTACGCCTTATGGTTCCAGAGATATCTTGATGAGTCAATAGATATCTGATGAGATTATTCAATATATATTGCGACTGTACTGTGAGAATTGATATTTCTTTGAATGTATCTCTTAGAGAAGCACGAGATCCTAATTGATATATGGCACGTATTGCTCTTTTTTTTGTAAAATAAATATAGTTACAATGTCCACCGCCTTACCCCATAACAGTATTCCGTAAGACATAATGCTATGAAAATAAGCGAAATACATCATTTTAGCAGTTTCGACATTAGTCTATTGCCTTACTTTCCTAACAGCAAATTCAGATGAACTAAGTTCGCTTGCCAGAGTCTTAATATGGGCACCCCACTTAAAAATACTGTTAACTTAACTTTCTTTAGAGGACTATGATTAATTTAAATATTTAAACAAATTTCCTTTACATTTGGTAAAGTGAATTCAACACACTGTATAAATGCTGTTCCTCAAAACTAAGATTTTTGTGTCGTTATTTAACAATGTATAAAGTAATTACCCTATCTTGATGAAGTTTTCAGTTATGTCGTGTGGTTTTAAGTACACACCACGATTTGTTTTAACGTTAATATGACCCAAATCTTTATTTAATACACATTATACCTATTAGCATACAATTAATGTAGATTTATACACCCATCTTTTCTTTACGCACATGTGGCTCGCGATTCGATGCTGAAACCTTAAATTATACTACCAAATACAGAGGTCAGGGTAAACCAGTATTCCATATTAATGAGTGTGATATTAGGACATGTGTATCGAATTACTAGTACCTGAAAACGGTTGCACGACTTCTATATGAAACCCAAAACAGTATTTTAAAAGTGAAAATTGTCTTGAGCACGCTGTGCATATTTTATTTTGTAAAAAAAGCGATTCCCGCAGTGTTAGCCGCTTAATTCCCAATCCCAAGGATATGGAGAAGTGTTTAATGTGTGTAAGAGACCGGTTAAAAACCGAAAGGAGTTTGTTAAATTTCAAGTCAGTAACAAATAGCTTAGAAAATGTAATGCAAAAATTAGTTAAGTGTCTAAATCTATTCTAATGAAACCGGTTTAGGGCACAACGATTGATTGGTTTCAAAGTACCAAAATACCCACTAAAACACAGCGTAGCTCTCGTCATTTGGGAAAGGAAGGACCAGAAGTTCGTTGTGGCATTCCACTCTGGCCCCTCCGAATGAAGCCGGCTCAAAAGTGCGCTACAGGGGGAAGAGTTGGATAAACCCCGTCTCCTGTTTCCTATTCCCCTCCGTCCGGGGTACTGTGCTTCAGCTGCATTCGCCCTCTCTCTTTGCCATGCCTCCTTTATCGAAATGCTAGTTTCGCAGAAGGTGGCAACAGTATTCCGCTCGTTGACAAGCATTGCACCTATAAAACTTGGCAGCGAGAGGTCTGCACCGATCTGCGACGCAAGAAAATGACGCTGAGGTCTCCAAGCAGGACATTCGGCCACCGTTTGGTCCGCTGTGTCCACAGGAGCACCACACTCGTGGCAAGTGGACGACGGCTCACAGCCAACGATTTGGTGCAGGTATTTTCCAATGCAGCCATGGCCGATTAGCACCTCCACTCTTTGTCGTCTACCCAGCCATTGCTCCAAGTGAGGGCGGAGTGCCGCTATTATGGTCCCATCGGCTGCTGGAGACGCGAGGTCCTCTTTCCATACTTGGATCAAGGCTCTGTCAGCAATGAACTTGACCCTCCAGATCTCGTCGGCATTAGATGATTAGATGTTTCCCCTCTGGCCCACGCAGCTACTCTACATTGATAAGAAGCTGCAAGAACTTTCGCCTTCGCCTCCCAAGGGGGATCGCCCGCCAGCAGAGTTGCTGCCGTCCATGCTCTATTAAGTCTTTCTAGTATTGCTCTAATCGCTATTACTCTCTGGGCCCGCCGTAAGAAAGTTTTATTCTGAGCGCTTAGAGAATTAATCCATACGGCTGCCCCATACAGCGCTATGCTGGCGATTATTCCAGCATAATACTCATTGTTGCATGATTTACATTAAAAAATAATTTTTCAACAACGGACTAATAGTATATAACAATACTGGAAAGCAAATACGAAGTAAAATATTGTATTAATAAAACATTACAATAATGCTACTAAATTCAATTTGTTAAGCAACAAAATATAATTATTGTAACCAAACTAGTTTAATATTTGTTTTTTCTGAAAATTTCCTATGTTACAATAAACAATTTTAGATTTACAGGTTACTACATGTTTGCTTTCCAGCGTCGATATACACACTCGTATTACGTGATTGTGTATGTGTCAATTATGAATAAATTTTTGTGTAAATTTATATACAACTAAATGAATCTACAGACTTTACTTTGAATCATGAATATTAAATTCGAATTGGTGTAATTAATTGTTCAAAAAGTGTTTTTTTAACACGACAAGTTTTATCGATATTTCGACATGGGAACAAACAACATGCCACAAACATTTAGCGAATGCCGTTGCGATCTACTTACAGTATATCTTGTAATAAGCATAATAATAAGTTAATTATTTAATAGCATCACGAATTCTGTCAATCTCAGCCAATTATGTCAGACATCATTATCAACATCATCTAATTTACACTGAGATGGCTGTGTTAGAAAGGTGATAGTTATGTGTGCGCGACTTTTCCCTTTAAATGTAGTTTATTTTCGTTTAACTTAAGAGTCTTATATACATAATCTAATGAGAAACGTGTCAGAATATTATTAGCAACTATTCCTCTTTTTGCTGACAAGTACATATTTTATTTTGTTTAATTTAGAATCGTTTTATATTTTGTTATTGTTTACTTTTATGAAACCCTTCTGATTGGAGAATAATGTTACCAAATAAAACCAATAAGGTCTAATTTATTACCAATAAAGAGTGCCCGATAGCGTCGTTTACTTGTCACAATAGTGTACGTTTGCCAGTCGTAGTTGGGGCATATAAGAGGCCCGTTTGGTGCGAAGTTCGTGGCTGCTATTTAATCGATCGTATTTATACCCGCATTTTATTTCCTTCCTGAGTCAGCATTTCGCAAGTGTGAGCCGTCGAAGGCACTCACATTGTTTTCGTTAAATTTGTGATGTTTCACATAATGATCTCATATATTTATATATGTAAAGAAAACCTAAGAACTGGACGAAAAGGCAAGCAAATTAGCAATAAAGGAGTTAGGCATTCTGTGTTCTGAGTTAGCACTTGGAAACTTGAAGCGTGAAAGGCTACGATGTAACAACGTGTCACAAGCCTTATATAACCCACTTTCACTCAATATCCTTGAACATGTTATAACTTGCGCGAAACTTCGGAATAACTTTGTTGTAAAGGATAAAATCAACAGATGCTGACTATTCGCGTAACTTGATTTACTATTTTGTGTTCCGAATCGAAATATCTAAGTTTTAGTTACGAAATGTCGTGAAACTTTAAATGTACCTCAAATATTAGTGCAAAGTTGAATTTGTATGATTTATGTTTTGATACAACTTGTGTAATCTCGTGACTCCACTCCCATAAAATAACATTGGGCTAATAATAAATTCCATCAAAACGGAATCCTATTTTACTTATTTAATAATAACTAGTTTTAAGTTAAAAGAAAAAAACTTGAAAAACGCAGGGCTTTCTCGTATTATAAAACGAAGTCTTCCGCCACATCCGTCTGTCTGATAAAAATAAGCTTCATCCGAAAACAAAATGTTGGTAAGCGTTGATCTTGGGGCTTTAGTTCTTGCACCAATTGAATGTTGTAGGGGTGTTTAATACTATTAAATGATATTTTATTAAAGACCATTTCAATACCTGTAAAATACTCTTATTGACAGTGTGGGACTCACTCGCAAGCCAGAATACCCACTAAAACCCAACAATACCCTCCACATCCTTTTGCGGCGTATCAAAGGTAGACGCAATCTTCACAGGCACTCCGGAAGATTTCTTTGGGAAACTTAAGAAGGGGAAGGAGGAGTGCAAATTTACGCCTTTTATCTCCCAATCTCTGTCGCCGTAGTAAAGGAGCGTCCAAAGCGTCCTCCCTCTATTTCTCATGAGCCTTCTTCAGCGAAATAACAGTTTCCCAGAAGGAGGACACTTCCCGCCATCCTCTATCTGCGGTGAGCATTGCGCCAATTGTGCCCTCCAGCAAAAGGTTTCCTCCTACCATCGACGTCATTAGATGCCGCTGGGATCCATACGCCGGGCATTTTGCCAGAGTGTGCTGCACTAAATCCACAGATGCACCACACTCATGGCAGGCGGGCGTTTCCACCCATTTGATATAGGTACTTGCCGAAACCACCATGTTCGATCAGCCTCTGCACTCGCCTGTAAGAGAGAGGTCCGTATCCCCTAGATAAGCAATGCTCCAGGTAGGGATGGATTGCTCCCACCGTGAACATTCCCGCTTTTGAAGATCCAAGATTCTTATACCACCATTGGATTAGTGCTTTGTCTGCTGAAGTCCTGGTTCTCCAGATCTCGTCGGTATTAATTGACATTCTTCTGGTCTTTGCAGCTGCCCAGCAATAACAGGCAGCTACTAGATCGTCTGCTCGCAGCTCCCAAGGAAGGTTACCCTCCAGGAGAGTTGCCGCCATCCATGAAACTGTAATGCGGGGATTACCCTAATCGCTATTACACTCTGAGCTAAATATTGATTATATTAAAGTTTTAACCTTGTTACGTAGCAACATTTAAGCAATGGTGACACTGCAAAAGTTAAACCGTGTCGCCGTTATAAACGCAGACCTGCGTCATAATATTTTAACATAGCAACTGTTCATTTCAGATCTATTTTTGTCTGCGGTTCGCTTTGTTGTAGCGCCGCTAATTAAAAGGGGCTCACAAAGGGATCCTGTGGAGGGCTCCCGCTTACGAATTCAATTTAATTTCAAAACTTTAAAGTGAGTTTTTCATTGTGTTTTATAAATTTGTCAGATAACCGTTAAGGCCTTGTTCTCTGAAAGTTATTTAACGTGAAACTATTTTTTTACAGTCTTTTCTGTATAAAGTACGATTCAATTGACTGTGATTTCAACTAAAAGCAACTTAATGCTAAACGTAACTATTTTTAACCGACTTCAAAAAAAGCAGCAGGTTATCAATTCGTCTATATTTTTTTTTATGTTACCTCACATCTCCCGACTGGGTCATCTTGATGATTTTTTTTTAACGAAAATTGGAGCTAATCATAGAGTCCCATTTTTTTAAATCCAGTTCTGATGATGGCATCCATGAGGAAACCGGATATGTGTTAAATTTGCATTAGGCATGTGCGCGACAAATGGACGAATAACTCAAGATCACGCCAACTGATTTCGATGATTCTTTTTTTATTGAAAAGGATATACTTCAAGGTTTGTTTTGTGATAGTTTGGTTAGGTTCTGATGATGGAATCCATGACAAAGTGACGAAACTCTTCAATTCTTAGAAGCAAATGAACGATACTCGACAGAATCTTCCTCAGGCTATCCAGATATTTGAGTTGCCTACCGTAAAGTCGGTATGGTCAAGTGCTACTCGTAGTTAAATATGAAGATCAATGGATCTCCTCAACGGCTTACAGTAAGGGTGCGGTTTATGGCAGAAAATATAAGTCTCTGTAATCATTTGAAGCAATGAGCTAACGATTGTTGCTGCAATGCAACACTTTTTTAGGTGTACACATATTGAGACAAATTTGTTAGTTTACTTCAGATTCACTAGAAATAAAAATTTTAACAAAAAAGATATCAACAGCTTAAACTCATTGTATAGAAAGAAACCTTAAAACCATTTACGGTGCTGTAAAGCTGTGTGAGCTTTTAGTATAAGTACATTTTAATCATGCTGTAAAGCAGCTTAGTTTTTTAACTAGCGATGTAGATATATAAAGCTTTCTTTCCAACCTATATGGGTAATAGACTTAGTATCTTCATATTAAAACAAGTAGTATAAAGAAAATTTAATTCTACGTCCAGAAGGAACTTTTTAAAAACATAACGTGGATATTTTTAAACTTTTACGGGATCTTTTAATACGTAGCACAAAAAATATGTAACACCAACATATTTTTTTGCAAATAACCGATAGCATATAACGAATCAATGTTTAGCGAAAATATATTAACATTATTAATGAGTATTTTATTAACGATTGATATTTTAAACTACGTATATAGGGAGTGTGAACTAACATTAGGTATTGAATTAATTGCTGAACGTTAGTCTCGCTGAAACTCGAGAAGGGCTGGACCGATTTAAACAGTTTTGGTCTTGAAATATACCTAGGAAATATGTTTGTATGTATGTGTATATGTATAAATGAAAGCAATTCAGCAGCTGATCTAGTAGAATATATTTATTATTGAATAAATTCTGATTTGCGGTAATAATTTAATTAGTAGTATGTTTTTACTAATAGGATAACTACTAACTTCGCTAGCAGAGGTCCGGGGTTAGATTTTCGGCAAAGACAAATTTAGGAAATAGTATTTTTGACCATGGCTTTTCACCATCTTACCATTCAATGACGCCAAGCATTAATTTGTATTTGTAGAAACCCTGAGAAGTTAATTAACTCTCACCATTTAAGCGAGCTTCCATTTTACATAGAATCCTCACTTACCATCAGGTGAGAGTCAAGCGCTAACCTATTAACAATAAAAAGGCTAATCACATGCTACTGCTTAACTCTAACACAAAGGTCGACGTTTACGATATGTGAAAGTATTTACAAATAAACATTTTGTATGTTATGTAGAAAAAGATCTGAGGGAATCTATACTTTGGGAGGGAACCTCTTGTTAGTGAGCACAATTGGAGGAATACTTACAAGTCGGGCTGGAAGGTTGCTGCGAATCCATTTGTCGCTGAAGAAGGGATTGGAGAGGATGAGGCAGAATGCCATGGACGTTACCTCACCGGATAAAAACCATGGTCCGTAGATATGCGGATTTTCTCCCCCCTTCATGAATCATTGAAGTGAGACGGCAGCATGCGGGATGCCAGAGTGCAGCCCATTAACGTGACCAGGCTCTGATCCAAAAGTGGGAGGAAGATCTCGGGTCCCAAGTCACGGGCGTGGCCACTGTGGAGACGTATCTTCCTCACCTGGAGCAATGGAATTCCAGGTTCTGACCGGGCATGGTTGCTTTGGAAAGTTCCTGTACCAAATTGGTTGAGAGGAGTCACCCATTTGCTATGAGTGTGGAACGTCTATAAACTCAGGGCATCATACTGTGGCAGAATGTGCAAACATCAGGGACCTTTCCTTGAGAGATTTTGGGCAGAAATGGCCTTCTTTTTCAAAACTGTAATCTCGCTAAAGGAGGCCCACGAACGAGAGAGATAATGCAGTAGATGCTTCTTCTTACCGCAGAAGGAGGCGGTATACTAGCGGCGCTTGTTTGCGCACCTGATCCCGCCTCCATCATCTGAGGCAGCAGGAAATATTGCGCTAACTGAACTCTCTTCATCCGTAAGGGAGGCATCCCTTACGGATGAAGAGAGTTCCACTGGTTTTTAATGGGTATTGCGAGGCCTCCTCCCTCGCTAAGTCCCACACTCTCGATTTATTCATGTCGGGGTAAGCATTTCCCAGCGAAAAAAAAGCCCATTAACGTCCAACTGCTGGGCACAAGCCTGGTCACTCATAAGAAAGAGTGTTTTTGGGCCATAGACCCACCACGACACTTCAATTGGCAGACATAGTACACAAGTGCACTCCCTATTTCTTCACTCTCATAGATGTAACGAGAATCCAATACGACCAGAGAGAGATCAGGCGTCGGTTAACACAGCTTAAAGAGCTCTCCGAGACACGAGGGTAGAGCACAGTGCCAACTTCTCAACTCGGGAATATCAAAATCGCTTTTTGTATTGGCCCGATCCGGGGCTTGAATCCAGGACATGTCTGTAGCTGAACAGACTGACCGCTAGACAAATGGGGCAGTTCCGACCCCGGGTACGTAAAGGCATTTCCTAGCACTAAAAAAATATAAGAGAATGAACTATGGCTTTACATTTAAAACATTTTAAACTCTTGACGTCATAAATTGGTTATGTTCGAAGGTACTTGAAATTTGAAACACTAATTTCATGTTATACGCAACAATACCCTACTACGTTGTTATTCAGAGTGCAAATACTCGTTGGGAAACTTTTCCATTGCAGAACTAATGATTAATTATCCGAGTTGCGTTGAAATTATGAGCTCATGACATTGTTGGCGTGTTTTGAACTTCTCACTTAAGGGCCGGAAAGCAATTAACTGGTATGTATTTGTAGCAGAATATAGAGTGTTATATCGGAATTTCGGTTTTGCAGGCAAACATTTTGATTTTGATCACATAGGAAAAAACCAACTTTAAGAATGTAAGGGTAAGTTTGAAAGTGGAATATTAACATTGACTAATGCCTTTTCAATTGTAGAAGACAGTTTTCCTAGAGCTAAGCAAATTTGATAATGAATATGTAGGTTTCCTGTCGATGTTCCTAATTACAAGATAAGTCTTACAGAGAACTTAGGAGTACTTGCTCAGGATTAGTACACGAACTCTTCAAAAGAATCGACGTGTCTATCCATTAGATCATCACAGCTCTAGAATGTAGAAATATATAATAGTATAAGAAAAACATCCGGGATTAACTTATTAAACACGTTATATAAAAAGAAACCCATTAAGTTGCTGTAAAACTGTGTGAGCTTTAAGCTTAAGTACCTTTTAATCAGGGCTTAACTTAGACAATCTGACAATGTAATAGCAACTAAGCTTTTCATCGTTTAACTTAAAAATAGATTATATAGAATGTAGATATCTACATAATATATTACTCGTAGGTGTGCATGTAAAATTTTATATGAATGTGTGTATACAAAATGAACAAGTAAAATAAATATTTAAAGTCTTATCCTAAGTGGTGCTCCACTGCGGATTGGCAGGCAGGCGTGGTGGTGGGTCTATGCTCTAAAAACCCTCTCTCCTATGAGTCAGGGGGCCTGTGCCCAGCAGTGGGCATAGAGAGAATGGGTATAAACACAGAGAGAGGCAGAGATAAACTGAATTGAAAAATCAGCCAAAGTATTCTACAGGTTCTTAACAAACTTTAAATCGACAATGGTTTAACCACTATTAATTTATAAAAGCAATCAAATAGTAAGTGGATCCAGTAGTTTATGAATTATTTTGATATAATTTTATTACTCTTGAACTTTGTTAAAACGAAACATTTTGTTGTAGATTCGAGGGGTATATTTTCTTTTAGAGGTATATTTAAATAAAGGAGATTCTTCCACTAATAAAATTGATCTCATTTACACTGTTACAAAACTGATGTTATAAGAAATATCATAGGCTTCAGTTTTTCTAGAATTTTTGTAGAGGAACAAAAAATTCATTTATTCCTCTTAGCCTTTGTAAGGGCTGAACCTATTTTGACAAAAGTTTCTTTAGTATACAAGTAATTTTGTATGGAATAATATTTTACGTTTTATACCAATTTCTAGAGAACGAGATGTTCATAGTTCTTGATTCCGTTGGAATAATGGAAAACCTGTTCTTAGTGCACGTTTACATAGGGATAGGGTAATATTTGTTTATATTAGTCTATTATGGAAACAATCTAAATATATAACACATTAAAATGTACCAATATAGAAATACCTTACACCGACATAGTTTCTCAAGATATATATTTATATATGTCGGTGAATAACAGAGAAAGGAAGCATAAAGGATAGAGGCGTAGGGTTCTCCGCCGACATCGTCATTAATGGCATCCATAGTTCAATTTTCCTTAGTATGGGCGTTGGTGGGTAATGTTGGTGCAATCAAACACTTTGTTAATTAATTCAGATTAAAATGTTCAATCACTTAATATTCCCGATATCAATTTACACAAACACTTTAACAATAATAGCTAGGTACGTGACAGCTTGAATAGTCGACCGCTTTGGCGGACCGTCACTCGAGAACTAGCGATAGACGTGCGCCGGACTGTCACTATTGACTCTGTCCCACGCTGATAGACAGATGGCGCCAGCGCTCCACAGACTACCGCACTCCGACATATAAATAAATAAAAAGTTAGTGTAAGCGAAGTAAAGCAATCTACTTCCAAAAGTTAACTATTTACCCAATTTCAAATCAGTTTGCTGAAAATTTTAGAAATTTCGCAATGAGTGGTCGTTTTTTCTTACATATCCGGGTCCCGTGGGAATATGGGAAACTCGTTCTAAGTGGGGGTCTATGTTGTCTATGTTAAAAAGTAGCCTAGCTCCTTTCTCTTTATACCCAATTTAAATTAAATCGGTAAAAGTTTTGGCGTAATTTAGATTTGTGATGATTAAATAATCAGTTTAGTAGTATAAAATCATATTCGCATTATTAACTTTTAATGTAACCAGGGCCAGTGCCTCAAACACATCGATTGGATGGTTTCAAAGTCTATAACGGACATAGCTATAGACGATTTTTATGTTAGATAAAGATGTATTCATAATTGTATCATATTCTTATAAATATCAATTACAAGCAATGCATCTGTTGCTTAATTCAATGGAGAAAATGTTTCCAATTTTATTATGTACGTCTAAAATCCCTTAAAATTATGCAAATTAAATTAAAGCAAAAATTATTGCGATTGTACAGTGAATTTGTACATCTGTTATGCAAATCAAAACGTGCTTGAGCTGCACAATTTGCATAGCAAATGAAATATTATGTGTAAAACTTTCATGCTTTTCGATTTTTACCGTAATGAAGTGTCTGAAATTCCGTTATAATAATAAATTAAGAAATTTTAAAGCCTTAAAGTTTGTATAATGACTCATTTTTAAAGATTGGTAATATATAGGTTTATAAGTTAAGTAGCAGCCCATTAACGTCCCATTGCTGGGCACAGACCTCCTGACTCATATGAGAGAGGGTTTTTAGAGCATAGACCCACCACGCTGTTCCACTGCGGATTGGCAGGCATAGTACACAAGTGCATTCTCTATTCCTACACTCTCATAGTCCGATGTGACGGGAATCCGACACGACCGGAGAGAGGTCAGGCGTAGGACCGACGGCTTAACGTGCTGTCAGAGGCACGGGGGTCGATAACACTGGCGACTTCCCAACTTTGGCCAAATATTGAGAAAATCTTAATACAAAACTCAATATTGATTTTTGAATTGGTCCGATCCGGGTCTCGAACCCAGGACCTCATGTCTGTAGTCGAACATGCTTAACCACTAGACCAATGAGGCAGCATAGGTCAGTATCAATATCTATACAACTTTCCAATTATGGTAATGTACATGACCACTTTTTTACAATATATAAGGTATTTTGTTAGTTATCTTTAAATGATATAATCCATCATGATCTTTTTTGTAGATCTATAAAAGATAAATTATCCTACCATACATTGTTTTGTTGTATCGCTAAGGGATTTGTTATATTTATTTAAGTAGAGTTTCCGTTGAAAGCTCCTAACTTGAATTTTTAGCCATTTTTAACACTTATCTACCGAATATTAATAATCTAACTGAAAAAAAATGAATTGATTGAGGAATCGTACTATATCGGATTATATGGATGATAAAAAAGTAATGGTGATGATATAACTGTTACACCCGACTGAGTCTGTTGTGGGCTCTTCTCAGAACAGGGCGCGAAGGAACCCTCGTAACTATAGATTTAAAATCTTTCTTTGACATTATTAACAGTCGTACATTAGAAATAATAAATGGAAAAAAATTTACTTGATGATTCAAAAAAGCCTACTTGATAAAGAATTTTTGAATTTAAATATCGTTACAATTGGACCAATTTACACAAAGCCTTGACAAATTTTGTACATAAACCTTCTACGAGACTTACTCTATCTATCAGTGAAAACCTCAACAAAATTTGTTCAGTAGTTTTTTATTACGAACGGACAGAAGACAGACGAGGTTTTGGATCTTCAAAGTAAAATGGAGAGTGACTTAAATGGAATATGTAGTACTAAGGGAACCTGTTTACGTAGAATTCTCTATACTTTAACTGTATTGTGTGATTAATGTAATAGTTATAGCTTTAGGCAATTTATCTTAAGGCTGAGAGGCTGAAACACAGGTTGCCTGCAGCCATTCCGGTTCACGGAGCATTACAAACACGATAACTACAAATATGTCGCTGACAGGTATATATCGCTGCCATGAAGCTAAAATTTATTACAAAATTCATTATCAGGATATATTTTACGTGGAAGTGATTGGCATAGCGCTGAGTCGTATCAATTTTCGTTTAGAAAAGTCGCGGGTTCCTTGGTTGGCTCCAATCAGTTTCCCTTTATAAAAAAATACATGCTTGATTGTTCTTTCCAATCTTGTCAGTTCACACAAATTTCAATAGATAGAGGAAGGATCGTGGCTATATCTTTTCCATGTTTCGCGTAAGTTGTTTAAAATATAATTGTTGGAAGTGTCGGAAAAAATTCAAGCTACCTGTGAGGTTTTATCGAAAACAGTGTCTAATGCTCCTATCCCTAAAGATACAACTAAATAATGGACCATCTTTATGGATTTATGAGAAAATCCGCAATTGCATAGCTCACTATATCCATTTTATCGTTAAATAATGGTTACGTAGCAGTAGTAGACCATTAACGTCCACATGTTGGGCAAAGGTCTCATCAATCCTAGGAGCGAGGGTTTTTAGAGCATAGACCCACCACGCTGCTCTACTGTGGATTGGCAGGCATAGTACACAAGTGCACTCTTAATTCCTTCACTCTCATAGTCTGATGTGACGGGAATCCGACGGCTTAACGTGCTCTCCAAGGCACGGGGGTGGATCACACCGCCAACAGCCCAATTTCGGGCAAATATTGAGAAAATCTTAATAGAAAACTCAATATCGATTTTGAATTGGCCCGACCCGGGACTCGAACCCAGAACCTCATATCTGTAGTCGAACGTGCTAACCGCTAGACCAATGAGGCAGTCAGCAGGCAAATAATGGTCACGTATAATAGGGAAATTAGAAAGTTATACAGATAGATACAGTAGTAATCCTTATTAACTTAAATACATTGGTTAAATTAAGCTTGTCTTGTATTGTTTGAATATTGGCCGATCATTATCAAGCAGAAGTTATTAATATTGTATATAAAGAAATATATTGTCAAGTAGTGTAGACGTTATATTACATCTTAATCTAATCCACATATTTAAACTATATATGGAAACTATTAGGCGACTATAATAGTTTGTACGGTTTTCGTTTATTATTTACTTATATCGCAAGCAAGACAAAGTAGTGGAGTAATTTCTTAAATTTGATGATAAGAAGTAGGTATTATTAAATACGTTAGATAACAAAAATTTGTTAAAGTATGGTCGTGACAATTCGTGCTTCTTTATTTAATGAATTTTTACAGTTATATTTAAAGTAAACAAACTTATCTAACACATTTAATGATACTTCGTAATAGCTCTTAAATGTATAAAAAAGAAAGTGTGTGTACTTAGGTACACGCGTTAGAAGTTATACTTCTTTGGCGTAACAAGATAAAAATCTTTGTTATGTTAAGCATAAACTTTGTCTCAAAACTTCAGTCATAATCCTTGGTAAGCACAAATTTTAGCGTGATTATTTAATGTCTTATTGAAATACACGCTTGATTGCATAAAAAAATGGAAAATAATATATAAGCAACAGTTAGTATCTTTGAAATTTTATCCATAAATCCACGCTGTAGTTTTTGTTGCTTGTCAAATCAAATATATCCATCATTCGTTCACTCAATGCAAGGCAAAGGCTAAAGATTCCAAAATAAACGTTATAATTATGATACGAATTTCACGTTAATATTTTCAATGTCACAGTATATCTAACAAGTAATATAATAAAATGATTAAGGTATTATACTCGTATAATTATAAAATATTAAAAAACTAAAATGTTGACTATAGCTAACCTCAGGGTGTCGGATTTTTGTGACGGTGTGCGCATCGTAAAAATTTACACTCATCATTTAAGCGTTAGGTTAAGCGTTAGGGAAAAATGATGAGATTAAATTTTAAAAATTAGCTAAACTTTTTAAAATAAAATTAACCTTTATTCTACTACCTTAAATGTTAACATTACAAATAACTGAATTGAAAAGTGTTGTATAATACATACATACATAGCATCACGCCTCATTCCCATAGGAGTAGGCAGAGACAGCATCTTTCCACTTGCCACGATCCTTGCATAACTCCTTCGCTTCTTTCATTCTCATTAAACTTTTCATGTAAGTTCGTCGTTTAGAGTACTCTTGACCTGGCCCTTATTTAAAATGTCCTGGATTTAATCCAGGTACGTTCGCCTTGACTACCCCTTCCAACTTTCGCATTCACTCTTAACTCATAAATCCTTTTTGTCAGTCTCCTTTCATTCATTCTCGTATACACCTACTCGAATAAAGGAACTTTTAAATTGAATATGTATTTTACAGTAGTGATATACCAAATATTTAAAATCAGTATCGAATTTTATTGTATTTCACGCGATGTTTTTGTTGACAAAACATGAAATATTATTTCATAAGGCGTTAATATGATATCGGAGCGTTGAGTCGAGTTATTTTTACTGAAGTGATATTGTGACTTTTTCAACGTAAACATTAATAAGGAAGATCTGTATCGTAAATAAAACTTATGTTTTTTGCCAATATTTATTAAGTGTTTTATTTATGTTGATATAGATACCAATTCTTATACAGGCTGGGGCAAAAGCTCTGCTACCATTTTGATAGCCTATNTTAAATTGAATATGAATTTTACAGTAGTGATATACCAAATATTTAAAATCAATATCGAATTTTATTGTATTTCACGCGGTGTTTTTGTTGACAAAACATGAAATATTATTTCATAAGGCGTTAATATGATATCGGAGCGTTGAGTCGAGTTATTTTTACTGAAGTGATATTGTGACTTTTTCAACGTAAACATTAATAAGGAAGATCTGTATCGTAAATAAAACTTATGTTTTTTGCCAATATTTATTAAGTGTTTTATTTATGTCGATATAGATACCAATTCTTATACAGGCTGGGGCAAAAGCTCTGCTACCATTTTGATAGCCTATAACTTCGTACAAAGAAAAGATAAGTAGTTTGGGTTTTAATAAAAATTTTATTTGGTCTTTACATTTCATGAAACAACATTGCATCTACTAAAAACATCTGTATGGTGTGGTGTTCTGGAAACATCAATGGTCCCTATTTTTTTGAAAAAGGTGTTGAAAATACTGTTACTGTCAAAGGGTAACAAGACAGGATTCCAAATTTTCTTGGCGATATAACATGGCCAACCATATCTCCTGGTGTAACAGCACCTGACTTCAACTTATCGGGTTTTTAAATAACAAAAATTTATGTGAATAAACCCCAAAAGAGTCAACATCTTAAAGAGATTATTCGTCCCGACATTGAAGAAATTTAGCCTGTCTTGAAAGGATGTCATGAAAAATGTCTTAAAAGGGTCGATAGTTGCATAGCGAATCGCGGTCACCACTTAGCCGATATAATTTTGCGATAAAAAAATGGAAACACCAAATAAACTTTTTATTAAAACCAAACCTACTTATGTTTTATTTGAACAAAGTTATTATTCAATACACACATTATTATGTAATATATAATAATAACAAATTTTATTATAATAAATCACTGTAGAATATAAGTTTAGATAATGCTTGATTGTAAATATAAAATAATGATACATTTCATAGAATAAGTTGGGAGTACGTTTATACAATGCTCGATGAGCTCAGCAGAGTTTCTCAACAGGTAGGCCTGAAAATGAACATGGATAAGACCAAAAATATGTCTAATATCCATGTACCGCCATACCCAGTCAACGTTGAGAACTCAGCTCTCGAAATTGTTGACGAGTACACATACCTGGGACACATAGTCTAGCTAGGTAGATCCAATTTCGAGAAAGAGATCAACCGCCGAATCCAACTCGGTTGGGCTGCATTCGGGAAGCTACGCCAGATATTTTCGTCCGATAACCCTCAGTGCCTGAAGACCAAAGTCTTCGAACAGTGCGTGTTGCCAGTGATGACATACGGTTCTGAGACTTGGTCGCTGACTAAGGGCCTGATGTGGAAGCTCAGAGTCACTCAGCGTGCGATGGAGAGGGCTATGCTCGGAGTCTCTCTATGTGATCGTATGAGAAATGAAGAGATCCGTAGTAGAACCAGAGTCACTGACATAGTCCTACGAATCGCGAATCTGAAGTGGCAATGGGCGGGGCACAAAGTCCGAAGGACCGATGGATGTTGGGGGCCGAACACCCCCACAAGGTGGACCGATGATATAATGAGGGTCGCCGGCAGCCGCTGGAGCCAGGCGACGCAAGATCGGGCCTTGTAGACGTCATTATGTGAGACCTATGTCCAGCAGTGGACGTCCATCGGTTGAAGCGACGACGACGACGACGAAGTTTATAAATGTTATAAATTGGTTTAAATAGAACAGTTCAAAAATATGTCGAACAATAAATATTTGCAGTAAATGATAAATAAACAAAAACAAACAAAAAAAACTAAGTTATAGGCAATCAAAATGGTAGCGGGGCTTGTGCCTCATCCTGTATAAGTGCTGCATAACATTGCATTATAATTATATTTAGTTTTGAAAATGTTTAGCAAACATGGTAAGATTGAAACATTGTATCGATATATACTTGAATTTTTCATTATTTTCTTTTGGTTTCATTTTTATTTAATTCTATTATTAGTTCATACTCCCCTTTTCTATTATACATAGACACAAGTTCTAATACATTTCTTTAGTGTTTCTTTGTTCATGGCTCACGTAAAATCTTTAAAGGTTTCTATATAAGTTGCTAGGTGGTATATTAATTGACTTTATCTTTTTTTATATAACTTGTTTATTTTCACGATAAAGTCACTCAATAACTTATACCACGAAAGCACAACGCCTTGTTTACTTCGTATAAAATTTATCGATTTCCGGGTCGCGATAACGTTGACACTGCATGTAATATTATACCAGCAAATGTTTGTTTGTCGGGGAATCGATATTATTTACCGATATGATAGTAGCTTTTATAAATCAAAGTCGAGTTAGTTTACTCCAGAAAAATCTATTGAAATGTCTTTTGTTAAGTGTACCTGATTGTTGGTCCAATGGGTCTACTTAGATTCTCGTTAAGAGTCGCAGATTTGAATCCTGGGCAGACTACGCTGTTGTTTCCGGGGCGAAAGTTAAGCCTTTAGTGACTCATTCATAGATGAAAGGGTTTTAGTGGGTATTGTGAGGCCTCTTCCCTCGCAGAGTCCCATGTTCCCAATCCCACTATCCAGTGGGTCGGGGTTTGTTCCTTGTTGCGGACGGGAGCTGCGAGCCTAGCGCGTCGCCGGCGGCGACTAATTCTGATTGGTCAACCGCCGGCGATACCCCCTCCGCACCTACCTCAGCACCTGCGCTCGCCCTATCTCTCGCTCGGTACGAGCGTGTGTGCGTACCGGGTGAGAGATTTGTATAAAAGGACACTCCCATGGTTCGATCGGACACATTTCGCCTTAGACTCCCGAGCGGAGTAGATCTCAGTACTAAGCGCGACTTGTGACCATCGAACCAGAACTCTGCGAACCGAACCACGAACATCCGAACCCGCAAGAACTGAACGACCCAAGCACGAACACGGACGACCGAACCACCGAACCTTGAAGACCCAAGCCACGAAGAACTGAAGACCGAAGCTCTTAAGATCTGAACCCTCAAGCAACGAAGAACTGAAGTTCCGAAACTGCAAGACCCGAAGACCGAAGCGCTCAAGAACTGAACACCGAACCCGCAAGATCGAAGCACCTGAACCAATACAGTCCACTGAACCCCGAGGGATTCGTCTGAACCTGAATCCCTCCCCAACATTCCTAAAAGCATTTTTCAGCGAAAAAGATACCACAAATTTACCACTATGCCTTTCGGTAAAACAAATATCTCGATTTGTCTCTCGCTTATATACGTAAGATAGTATAACATTAGAAGATAAATTTATACCCTCAAAACCCTCTCAACTAGGTGTAAAGGGGTCTGTATTCAGCAATAGGACGTGATTAGGTTAATACTTACCTTAATAAAGGAAAAATTAATAATAAACGAATTGATTTTGAAAAAAAATCAGCATTGTTACAGTATCATTACCAAAAAGTTCAAAAAATGTATGTAAACTTAATGGGATGAATTAAGTATTTTATTTTTAACAATTGAGAATTTTCACAACATGTAAGTAAGTAAATAGTCCATTAACATCCCACTGCTGGGCACAGGCCTCTTACCACATTGGAGAAGGGATTTTTAGAACATAGACCATTGAAGATTACAATATACTGTTTGTAATTTCAAAATAACAACTTTTCACTAAACGCGAAGTATTTAAAGAAAGAAATAAAACTTTATTCAGAGCCGTGTTATATAGTTATTGGTTAAATTATAATATAGATATGTATATAGGTCAATTAATAGTAAAAATTGAAGACAAGAATAATTTGCACGTGAAAATATAAATTATGGTAATAAAGTTCCTATTAAATGTACTGTCTATGCACCTACGATCGAGTGGTGAGGAATGAGCTGCGGTCAACGTTATCTACGTATGGGGTGAGCGGTAATTTGATTCAAGCATCGAGGTCTCCCTATGAGGGTTCTAGTGCTTGAATCAGAATAAATGAGGCGTGCACGGAGTGGTTTCCAGCCGAAAGAGGTGTTCGAAAGGGATGCGTTATATCACCATGGCTGTTCAACCTATTTAACTAGTTAGTTTTCTTTTAAAAGTATCAAGATCAAGTAATACTTGTATCATCTGCTAATGAGCTACAGGAGATGGGAAATATTATGAATGAAGCTTTGAAAAGGAAAGGAATGAAAGTGAATGTAAACAAAACGAAAGTTATGCTTTTTGAAAGAGATGAATCTATGATGAATGAATATTTTGATAGATGGGGCACAAGTGGAAGAATTTGTATACTTGAGATCTCGATTTACAAAAGAAGTAACATGTGAAAGTGATATTGAAAGGAGAGGGAATGTAAGTAATATGGTAAATTACTGCTCTGTATGTGTTTATGAATAGCCATATCGTATCTCAAAAGACCAGACTGGCAGTGCATGCAGGAGTGTTGATACCAACACTCAGTGGTTGTATGGTAGTAAAAGTTAGGTGTGGCAAAAGAGTCACAAAAGTAAAATAAATGCGATAGAGATGAGAGCGTTGAGAAGTATGCGTGAAACTGAGTGACAAAGTAAGAAATTGTGTGATAAGAGAATGTTGTGGTATAAAATAATAATAATAATAATAATAATAATAATAATAATCTTTATTGAGGCAATTCATTATTACAATAGTATAACACTCTTATATAAAACTTTTACATCAATTATTTAAGACAGAAATGCGTAGACACTCGTACTAAGTAAACTTGTGCTACGAGTGTCTGTACCTTCAGCCGGATAATCCATTCGATACAATAATTCGAAACAATATTTAATCTTTATTTATGTATATATAATAAAAGTGATAGATAATACTGTTAGTAACTTTAATGAGCATGCTTTTGGAGGTAGGTGTGTGTGTGTGTGTGTGTGTGTGTATGTGCATGTTTGGGTATGAATTTATGTTTGTTTTCAAATTTTATTATTACTGTGCAATTTTAAGTAGGTCCTCTGTTTCCCTTTGATTAAGTGTTTTTAGCCATAAAGTTATTCTTTTCTTACATTCCATACGTGACAGAAAAAATATGTTTAATTTCTTGTTTATTTTATTGTACAATAATGTACCAAGAGCCTGACTGTGACGTCGAGCAAAAGCAGTTCTGAAACGGACAATGGGGCAAACATTCCTAATGGTACGTTTGTGATTACTTAAGTGAATCCCAGGTTTGGTTGAGATGTGACAATGCAACGTTAATCTTAAAACAAAAAGCTGTCTAACGGTTAAGACAGCACATTCTTTGTAAAGAAGGTCTGTGGGGTGCCTTATAGATTTCTTTGTCATTACTTTTAAAATTGCTCTCTGCATTCTTTCCAAACGAAGTATTGTAGTAGCATGGCATCCACCCCACACGCATATACCATAGTTTATAATAGACTGAACAAGGGCAAGATACGTGGATTTAATAATGTCATTGTCAGCACTGTTTTTAATTTTTCTAAACACATAGGTAAGCTTTCTCAGTTTCTGTACTAATGCATTTATATGGGATTTCCAACTTAGTAATCTGTCTACAATTACTCCTAGATATTTGATTTCAGAGCATCGTAAAATGTCTGGACATGTGCATGCTTTATCTGTGGGATGACAAGCATGCATTTTAATTGAGAAAGGTTCCACCGGTTGGGATTGCACACAAAAAGAAGGTGTATTGACTAAAATTAAGAAAGGTATGCTTAGATGGTTTAAGTAGAGAGAATGAATGGAAGGAGATGGATAAAATGGATTTATGATTCCAGAGTAAATGGGAACGTTGGAAGGGGTAGACTAAGGCGAACGTTCCTGGACCAAATCATTTTAAATAAGAGCCAGGTCTAAAGTACTTTAAACCGACGAACTTGTATGAAAGGTTTAATGAGGATGAAAGAAGCGAAGGCGATATGCAAACATCGTGGCAATAGCAAGAACGCGGTCTGCTATGCTATGTATGTATGACAAAGCACAAACCAACCGCTCTTTAAGATCCCGGCAAACAGTAACACACAGCGCAGATTGGCTCCATTACAAGAAAATTAAGTCAAAATTAATAGCTTTACTACTTTACTAAAGAAAGGGCATAATTTTAGATAGGCTTGACGTTTTGAGACATAACGGACGTAGCCTGTTGTTTGCTTTATATGAAGTTGATCGATGACCGGGCGGAGGTACTATCGACATGAAATATTATTACAGCAAATGTGTGGTCGGTCTATTTGAGTCGGTCCCAAGTTATTTCAAACTAATATTTTCTCGTTTTGGACGTAAAACTCCTTTATATCTCTGTCAAAATTACTTGTAAAATCATTTCTTAGTCTTAGGAACATGTAGTGTATTATACAAGGGAGGGCGCTGATCACAGATGTATACTGTTCCTTAACCCTTCGCTTGTCCGAAGAAAATATTTTTGCAAGTAACATGTCCCAAAAAAAGAAAAATTAAATAAGTAATCTGTCCGACATAAATCGTGTTAAATACAGTGGCTTACCACGACCCGGAAGGACGTTTTTTACGTCGATTGCCTTGCGGGTCAAATGACGCCATATGTTATGGTTTTTATGCTTGCTAATAGTTAAATATACAATGTTTATTTATTAAATTAAGACTCTGGTGTAGCGTTGGGCTAAACTTTAAGATAGTGAAAAAAGTCTGTCTTGTATTTATAAGCTCATGTCTTAAAAATTAAAACTAATCTCAATGGTTTTCATTATTAATTACATCACTTATATAATCAATAACACAAATTATCACTTATAAACACTCACAGTTTATAAGATACCACATAAAAGCTTAACGACCTTCGATGCGACACACGCGCAGTAAGTAACGAGCACTTTGTAACTGATTAATATTTATCTCTATGCATATTTTGTTACGACAGTTACCGTGAAGCAAAATGGATAAAACACATTATGACGGAATAAGAAAGAGATGCTTGTATTACTGATTTCCCGAGTTGTGAGTTTTCCAAAACTACTTGCCTGACTGACCAGAAATACGGCATATATGACGAAGGCACTCTATAAGAATTGATGTCCCTATATTTCCACGGCATCAGGATCTTTAGCTTTACCTTTTCTACAATAATCAAATTTATTTATGCTCTGTTGTGTAACGCAGATGAAATTGCGCGGGTCAGCTAGTATACATTAAAGATGACTGAATCCATAGACCCGGGAAATATATTACTGACAACAAAAGAATGGCTATTTGAGCACAATGCCAGTGTATCTATGAATTCTCTTATTATTGACCTTGAACTTTATCCCTGATTATTCAAGGATATTCTCTGTCATTGATAAATGATGAGATGAGTTATGTTTTTGTTACTGGCCTTTGTATCACTTATTCCATTACTGAGTGTTATTGTGATTATAATTTATTTTAATTACTTATATTTAATTGTATCAGAAACAGATAGTTTTTAACTTATGAAAGACTAACTCTGTAGTGGAACGACGCTTGCTTGTGAAATATTGTTTTATTGTTAATAAATTGATTGTTTCTTATGTCCTATATCGTATATGGTTTTTGATCTAAAATAATATTACAAATAGGAAAAATTTGTGTTTTTGTGTGTGAGTATGTATGTTTGTAACGTTTTCACAGATATAATACGGGACTGTTTTCAAAAACTTTTTCACCATAAAAAGCTGCATTTTTGCGGAACGACATAGGCTATATTGCTATTTAAAAAAAATATTGAACTCATGCCCTACCCTAAGTAAAAAAGCATTAAGGTGGAAACCAAAAATATTGTCAGCGCATTTGTGGTTTTTATATCAGTGAAACGTTTACATGCACTACATCCGGTTTAACGCAGTCCGGAAATTCTCAAATTTAAGAAGTCGTCGTTTTCACGGCGACTGTGATTGGTGGACTTATTATTTTTGAGATAAGGCAATTATTTTGAGAGATGGTATAAGAGGGGTAGCACAGGGGGATGAAGCAATATTCGCCTATTGATAGTTCTTAGTTTGTATCAACGTCAGTATTGTGTTTTAAGTCATTCAAAATATCTAATATAATAATGGAGAGTATGAGAATAGTATTACTTAAACTGCCAATTAGTGAGCGTCTCTAAAAAAATGTATCACAATATTATAGAACGTATTAATATCCATAAAACGATATGACCAACTACTGTAGTTATGCAACTATAACTGCTTTTTTACATTTTAAAAGCTACCAAAAGTTCTGAGAATAATCAAACCATATTATTCATGCCTCTGTGTTAATCTTTATCCTATTAAATATTTTATTAAAGACCCTTTCTAACCTATAAAATATTTTTTAAATTATTCAAAATGATTTAGCACGATTTCTCTTTACATAATCCTGGGAGAGGGCGAACAAAAAAAGTGTGTGTGAAAGAGGATATGTGTGTTCCGGGTTTGAATGTAGGAATGACAGCTGATAGGGTGAAGTGGCGAAAGGAAAGGAAATATGCTGTGCCGACCCCACTTAGTGGGTAAGGAAATTATGATCTTTTTAAAATAACTACACCACGAAGCAGCAGGAAAAATTGTTCTATTTGTTAAATTTACGTCATACCGCAAAACATTTCGTAATATTGCACAATATTTTTTTGGTATTTTTAAGTGTCGTTACTATATTACTCCATAGTTCCCAACATTTCGGAGCTATCAGTATTGTCACCCAACTATCTATAGTCTAACACATAAAAGTCACACTTTGTTAAACCCACTTGAACTATATATCAGGAAGGCGCATTAAGTTTATTCAAAACAACAGATCAAGTAGAATCAAAGTTGACTAACCTTTTTGTATAAAGTTATAAAGATTGGAAGTTTTACGACTCTTCTCCAGTACAGGAAGTTTAAAGTGCGCAAGTAGAGCGTCATAAATTGCTCCGTTGAACCTTGAAAGCTATAAATCTTTTTAAAGACCGTTGAAAACGTTTAAGTATATAAGTATGTGTCCTAAAGAAAATGTCTAACAAAGTTTCCGAGGTGCTTATAATTAACAAAATGTAATATTCTATTTATTATAATTCATCCTAATGACTGTCATTTTTTTTCTGTTCCAGAAATACAACATAAACAAAGTTTATAAATCAATCTTTCAACATTTATTTCCTATTCCAAAAATACAATATAAACAAAGTGATTTATAAATCAATGTCTCGAACAAAAACGATTAATAATGACGTATTTGTATATTATGTTTTGCGGCACTTATTGTTAGTAATAATGCAATTTCCAAAAAATATTTATACTAACTTATAATTAGTATTTAATAACATTGAACATTTTAGAGATTATTAGTTACGAAGTGATGAAGTCCAATATTGGAGCCATAATAATATGCGTCTTCCTGATTATCTAAATCTGTAGTCGCAAGTATATATTTTCATAATTCATAGTTCAGAGAAAATGGATCATTGTATACTTCATTCTTAAAGAGGACTATCAGTCAATGATGTTGGCAACTAACTGTTCCATATATCAACTAACATCCAACGCTTTAAATATGCAGCTTACTACTTACTTAATGAAATCTCTATTTATATCTACAAATATTTTATAATTCAAGGTGTCCAGAAAAAAAGATTGTGTATACTTTGAACTAATAGTTCGACCGTAAACCCTATCATCACTCGTGCGATTTTCAAAGGGATTTCTATCCGATCAGTTGGATATTGCTCGGAGTTTGCAAGAGGATTATTAATGAGTTCCATTTCTTTCACCGCTGTCTAAAATGAGCCCATATTTTATTGATCTCAGCTTACGACTTACAATGGCTTCAATAGCTGCATTAGGTTGAGTGGTCATAGGAAAATATTAAAGTGCGGAAATATTTTAGACCCTCGCAATATTTGATATCCTGTTGATCGCAGCGTGTCGAAAATTAACCCTAATACGAACACATAGGGTTTACTTTCCGTAAGGAAACAATTGGCACCAAAGTGGAGCTGTGGCATATATTAATATCATTAATTAATAGCTATTAGATCTTTGCAGAGATGCCAAATTGATCTATATAGCGGTATATAAATGTGTTTAGGTTCTTATGCGAAAACGCCACTATGTCAGTCCGTATACAGGACCAAAGCTCAGGATCTATCCAACTGCAGCGTGGAATGCGACATGGAGATGTTATCTTCTTGACGCTCTACACCGCGACGTTTGAAGACCTCTTTAAGCTAATGGAGTGGAACGGACTGGGCATCAACATAAACGGCGAGTACATCACTCATCTCCGATATGCCGACGACGTGGGCATTATAGCAAATACTCTAGAAGATCTTAATACTAAGTTCGATGACTTCAACAGATCTTCTCAACAGGTGGACGTACAAATGAACACGGATAAGACGAAAGTTATGTTCAATATCCATGTTCCCCTCCATCCAGTTATCCCTGAGAACTCTGTACTAGATATTATTGATGAGTATAAAGACCACGCACATATAGTCCAGCTAAGTGGGTCAAATTTCGAGAAAGAGGTCAACCACCAGATCCAACTCGCATGGGCAGCGTTAGGAAAGCTATTGCATATTGCCAGTGACTGTGGACCTCATTTGAAAGCCCAAAGTCACACAGCGTGGGATGGAGAGGGCTATGCTTGAAGTTTCTTTACGCGATCAAATCAGAAATGAGGAGATCCGTAGACTAACCAAAGTCAACCAACATAACCCTAAGAATCACGATGCTAAAGTGGTAATGGACGGGCCATATAGTCCGGGGAATCGATGAACGTTGGGATCCGAAGGTGCTAGAATGGCGACCCTGCACCAGACGGCGTGGTGTAGGGAGACCCCCATAAGGTGGATCGACGACATAAGGAGGGTCGCCGGTACCCGCTGGGGCCAGGCGGCGCAGTGGGCATCGTTAGGCGGGACCTTTGTCCAGCAATGGACGTCAATCGATTGAATTGAGTGAGAGAGGTACACCTACTCCTTTGATCATAGCTTCCTGCTAACCATTTCGATGATTGACTTAATAGATGATGCTATGTCTGCTGATCAGTAGCTATGTTGATGGCTTGACTGGCTCTCGAATCCAACTCTTCCGCTTAACCAATCGGGTCATTTTTTGGGCTTCGACCACAGTTTTTTAATACTCTATATTTAAGGAGCTTAGTCACTATGCGACTATCACTCCGTAATATTATAAGAACATCAACTCATATTAACTAACAACTTCTATTTTCTCCACTATATTAATATACACAATTTGCACTACACTAATAATTACTTCACAGGTTACAGGTTCTAACTTTGGACAAACATAAAAAACTATTACAAATTAAGCTCTACTCTAATAGTATAGAGGAATTTTTTGTATTTTGAATTATTGTGTTTATTTTTAACAATTAATAAATCAAGCTAAAAATTACAGAACTGATTTAGAAAATTCTTTTAACACCTGGGCCCGTAGACAAGTCACTTTCGAAGATAACGCTTCAAAAATGTATAGGAATGACGTTTTATATCGAAACATTTTTAAGCGTTAGCAATCTTCGAAAGTGACTCGTCTTCGGGACATGTAGAGTATTATTAAATTGCCTAATGTCGGACATTCTACATAATCATTTGCGAATTTAAAAGAGGTATTAGTTAGATATATATTCTTTGTCATTGATTAGGTTATGAATGTAAGTGTGTATCTAATAATCTGAGAGGAAGTAGTTAAAAACTAAGTGAAATACAACTTTTATGTTAACTGAAATAGATCTATAGTCCGACTTAGTAAACCTTCCTGCTACGAGATCGGTATCTACGCAGGTGAAACCACGAGGCTTTGCTAATAGTATGTTATCTTAATGCATTACATCGTTGAACGTATTAATTCATTACTAAGAACCTCTAACGTGTTTGAAAATAGAGGGGCCAAATACAACAGTAGACATAAATAGATTTATGAGTGGAAATCATCATAATTAAGTATTTCTTTAGAATATAAAAATATATATATATTTTTAGTAAATATTTTGATATATACTTTCAAAGCTCTATTCGTATATTTTCCAAATAGGTTATTTCAGTTTAGCAACATATTTGAGCAAACTTGCGGTACATTTACTTAACTTTGATTAATGTTTTGTAAAGTTTAACCAACTTTGGGTAAATATATTTTCAATATATCACTAGTAGGCTGTTCGATACCATGTACACAGAGCGTTTGTCAAAATTTACCTTCTCGTATCCATCACTATATACGACCAATAAATTCGCTTTATTGGGTCACGCGATTTTTGTTAGTTGTTAGTTGTTTCACCGTTCACGATAGATCAAAATATATCGCTTGAATTCGCAAAACCGTTTTGGCAATTTGTATTTTTAAATAAAAATAACATATTTTTTCGTAATTTAAATATTAAAATATTTGTCCTTTATTCCACTTGCACATGGAAGCTCATTGCCACAATGTAACCTTATAAAATATATGTTTAAAAGGAACTACTGACTTTTCTGTCACGTTAATCGTGTCAACATTAACTTTTCGTTATTAGAGGGCTTTTATATCACGAAAGGACAGGCTTTGCTCATTTTCTTCTTCGTCTTCTTCTACTGTGAAATAAGTAAATTCCAAAGTTAAAGTTAATTCCTACGCCTTCTAAAATGAAGTTCTTAAACTGAGTACATAGGAAGAGTTTTTTAACTCTTTCGTGAACTTTCAAGTAAATTATATTATACAATTTTTCTGCAATACGATTATTAATTAATGAAATTGAAATTTAAAATGACTATTTCAAATATATTTTATTAAAAAAAAATTATTTAAACTTGCGTGTATAAAGAAAAAAAGTTAAAAGTGCGTACGTATAAAGAACCGATGTCAAAAGTGAAACTTCTTTGGCAAACTAATTTTGAAGTCTTGTTTATGTTTATACCAATCTAAAACTTTCGATTTACGAGACTTAGAGGGAGGAAAAAAGGTAGATATGTTAGGAATTTAATTGTCATTAAATACTAAAAGCGTCGAAAATTAATACGAATAATATATTGAAATCTCAAATGACGAATTTTGAATAAGAATTTCACATTTTAATTGTAAATATTAAAACTACTTCTCCGTCAAACGAATCGGTATAAAACGCTGCAGATCTTTGTGAAGCTAATCACGCGTTTCATCTTTAAAGAATTTACCCTCATGGGCCTAAACAGGTTTCATTTCAAAATTTATTTGATAACTACTGAAAAAATAACAGGAATTTAAAATAATGAGCAATTTATTGCATACAATTTTGGCCTCAATAATTCTGATTAATGAATGAAAAAAATTATAAATTGTCATAGTATTACAATATGAAGCGAGGGACGTAAGTACCACCCAGTGCTAGTTACGTTTCGAAACTTTACAACGCTACGTATAGCTTGAAAGCCTCTATTAATGAAATATTCTATTAAATCTATAAATTAATTATATAACTCATCATCATCTCAACCGATGGACGCCCACTGCTGGACATAGGTCTCTTCCAAGGATTTCCATAATACACGGTCTTGTGCTGTTTGTAACTATCGGTTTCCGATAATCCTTTTTCAGGTCATCTGTCCACAGATCAAGTGGGAGGTTTACCAACGCTGTGCTTACCGGTACGTGATCGCCACTCCTGTACCTTGTGACCCCAACGCCCAGCTATGTGCCCTGCCCATTGCCACTTCAGCTCCGCGACCCTTCGAGGCTATGTCGGTAACTGTTGTGCTTCTGCGAATCTCTTCGGTTCGGATTTGATCCCGATAGCATAGCTCGTTCCATCGCCCGCTGTGTGATCCAGAGTTCTCTAATGAGGATAGTCATTGACCATCTTCCGCAACCGTAAGTCGTCACTGAACAGTTCGTGTTGCCAATTATATAACTACTAACAAATAAATTACTATAAATAACAAGTAAAGTATTAATTGGGTCAATTATAGGAAGCAGAATTACTAGTATTTAATAGTTTGTCTTTTGAAGTGAAACTTCTTTAGGCAGCATTTTTTATGCTAATTCGTTTGAATGTTAGGTAGTTTTAATGTATACAATTAACATGTGGCATTTTAATTTGCCACTCGTCATTTCATAATTTTATTAACTAATTTTCATAAAATATAAAATAAGTATATTTCATAAATATGAAAACAACATTTAATTAATAATTTCTAATATTGACAAAAAACAAGTGGCATTTTTATTTACAATTTGTCATTTGAGATTTCAATAAATTATCTGTATCAATTTTCGACACTTATTATTTTATTGACAATTAAATTCCTAACATATCTTCCTTTTTCCCTCCCTCTAAGTCTCAGAAATCTAAAGTTTTAGCATAAATATAAACAATGTGTACTTTGTACCCACGCAGTTTTAGCACTGGCAATTTACCTCTAACGATTTGTACACAATCGTCTTTGATGGTTAGGTGGTAACTAGCCACTTTCGAAGCCTCCCACCAGCCCAGACTCATAGAAATATTTCAGAGACACCATAATTTTTATGGCAATATTCCTATCCTTTCACATATCCTTCATGAAATAAACTTTAACCTTGAATGACCTACATCTTTTTTAAACACATCTCGTATTATTTTATTCCCATGATATGTATTTTTTATTTCTTATAGAAAATGGGTCTTTAAGGCTATAAAGAAAACGCCTGATCTGAGCCAAATATGTATATGAAGATATCAATCGCTATCGCTGCATTATTCATTTCCTATTCTGCCTATTCATAATGGAGACCTTGAACTTTACTCAGCTGTTTGAGTTATGGATGAGTTTCAAGAGAAAATCAAGGGTGAATTCGGCATTAGGAAGCTTTGAATGACTATTTGGCAAACAGTTTTTTGCTGTATCTATAAATTAAAACAACAAAAAAAAATTGAAAGTTCTTGCGTACAACGTACATTTTTCAGAAGTGATACTTCTTTGGAAAACCAATTTTGAAGTCTTGTTAATGTTCTTACAAATCTAAAACTTTAGATTTATGAGAATTAGAGGGAAAAAAGAAGATATGTTAGGAATTTTATAAATTTAATCGTCAAAAAAACATATAAAGTGTCGAAAATTTATCTCAAATAACGAATTGTAAACAAAGTGTCACGTGTCTTTTGTTTTAGAAATTGTTAATTAAATTTTTCTTTTGAATTTAAAATTTAGAAAAGAGGATTTATGATATATTTTTATTTAAAATTTTATGAAAAATAGTATAATTAATTATTAAGTGACGAGTGGCAAATTAAAATGCCACATGTTATTAATAAATATTAAAACCACCTAACCTTCAAGCGAAATAGCATAAAAAACACTGCACATCTTCGTGACGATAATCACGCGTTTCATCCGTAAAAAATATCCTTCATGCGCCTAAAGAAGTTTCACTTCAAAAGCAAAATCAAAATTCATATACAATAAGATCTCTTATGATGGTATATACCTTGAATTTTGTTCAACTGTACTTTTTATTTTGAAAACAGTTATATTAGGTATGTATAAAGTATAACCAAAAGAAGGAAAGCAACAATCTCACTAACATATTAAGGTTATATATAGCGATGTACATAGGGATGATAAATTAACATTTGAAAAAACTGTACAAAATCAAGTTTAATCCACTACAAGATTTAGAAAACATAATTGAACTTGAGCGAATGAATATATTAGTATTTTATTAGCGACTGCAAATTTTAACAAGATATATATATAGGGAGAGTTCTCGTTATTAATTGCACACCAACAAAATACACATTATATACATTCAAAGAATTAACACAAGACTAATAACTATGTGGTATCTTACTGGCGAAAACTACGTGGATAAACTTAAGGCAACAGTGAAGTTCCAAAAAAGAATTATACAATAAAATAATATAAACGATACATAGTTATGAATGACCTACGGTTCTGAGAGACCTACGGTTCTGAGACGTGGTCGCTGACTATGGGCCTCATGCGGAAGCTCAGAGTCACTCAGCGTGCGATGGAGAGGGCTATGCTCGGAGTTTCTCTACGCGATCAAATCAGAAATGAGGAGATCCGTAGCAGAACCAAAGTCACCGACATAGCTCTACGAATCGCGAACCTGAAGTGGCAATGGGCGGGGCACATAGTCCGACGAACCGATGGACGTTGGGGTCGGAAAGTGCTGGAATGGCGACCCCGCACTGGACGACGCAGTGTAGGAAGACCCCCCACAAGGTGGACCGACGATATAAGGAGGATCGCCGGTAGCCGCTGGAGCCAGGCGGCACAAGATCGGGTCTTGTGGGCATCATTTCGTGAGACCTATGTCCAGCAGTGGACGTCCATCGGTTGAAGCGACGACGACGATAGTTATGAATTACTTAATGATTATATTTTTTCTTGGGTTGATACGAGGTAGCAGATCCGGACAAGCCAATATACCATTTAGATTTATTCGTAGATATTAACAAAGATAAATAATACTTTACTAACCTACACCCACCAATAGCGATGATTATTCAACAGAGCAAGTATCTGTGAAAGCTTTTCACTTGAGTGGAATTTCTTTTTTTTAGAGTCCTTAGAGTCACGTAAATGCTTGACTTATGTTTTCACCGTAAGAACAAGACAATTATCTAGTTTTGGACAACGAAGTGAAGGTATTTTTTATTCAAACGTAGACAAACGTCTGCATAGGAACAGAGACCACGTTTTTCCAGTTGATCATATCTTCTTTCATTCTCATTAACGTTTTCATGTCTTATTTAAAATGTCCCGGATTTGGTACAGGAAGGTTCGCCTTGGTCTTTCCCCTCCAATTTTCCTATCACTCTTGACTCATAAACCCTTTTTGTCAGTCTCCTTTCATTCATTATCTTTTCGTGTGCAAACCATCTAGGCATAAATTATTAAGCACTCATATATCATTGTATATTATTCTTATAAAAACTATGACAAAATATGCTATATATATGTAACTTATTGGTTTAGTGGTTAGCATGTTCGACTACAGATATGAGGTCCTGGGTTCGAGTCCAGGGTCGGGCCAATTCAAAAACCAATATTGAGTTTTCTATTAAGATTTTCTTAATATTTGCGCGAAGTTGGGAAGTTGGCGGTGTGATCCACCCCCGTGCCTCGGAGAGCACTTTAAGCCGTCGGTCCTGCGCCTGATCTCTCTCCGGTCGTGTCGGATTCCTGTCACATCGGATTATGAGAGTGAAGGAATAGAGAGTACACTTGTTGTGTAGTATGCCTTCCAATCCGCAGTGGAGCAGCGTGGTGGGTCTATGCTCTAAAAACCCTCGCTCCTTGGAGTGAGGAGGCCTGTGCCCAGCAGTGGGACGTTAATGGGCCGCTACTTACTTACTATGTAAATTATACCTCTGTATATAATTGTATTTCTCAGCAATAACCCCAAGAGCAAAGCTTTCTTTTATACCCATTGTATTACTTTAGGCTTAGAGTAGATAGACAAAAAATTTCAAAATAGTATAATTGGAATACTTCTTCTTATAAATGTAACATTAACAAGATCTGTACACAAGAGTTCTCCAGTAATATATTTTATAAACTGTCATATAAACATATAAAAGTTGACAATGTCAAAAAAACGGTCCTTTCTGTTGAGAATCGTTGAAAATTGCTATAATAGCTCCTTTCTTTTGTAGCTTTGAAATTATAAGAAAAGGGCCGATGTCTTACCGCCCTTTACTTGTAAGGTTGTAGCGGCTCCTTTCTGAACAAAAACTCTTTGAAATCCCTTGAAAGTAATATATAAATTAGATAGATAAATTCTTTATATGTAATTCCAAAATTAAATTCCTTCTTATATCTACAAAATTTTCTAAAGAGATTTTAAAACATAATGAAATTGGCAGATAAAAATGTATAATAACATTTTATCTTTGTGACACCAATAAAATGAAAGTGTATGTTCAAATGGTGTAAATTAATTTAATTCTAGAAGTGATCTTAGAATCAAAATTGGCTTATGATTTTAAGAATATATAACTTTACAACTTCGCATGTGTAATCATGCGGCTTCTCTTTTCACTAGCAGAGAACCAAAATTAGATATTCAGCAGAAAAACTTATCGGAATCTGGACTGTACCAACAAAAGATTTGGTTCTGGTACGATACTATATAAAAACCGTATTAACTCTTACGAAGATAGCGAGTTTCAATCTTTGAGAAAGTCTCTTATCACTTACCATCCGGTGAGATTAAAAACAAGCGCTATCCAGTCAATAAAAAAGCTTCCAATTGACATAAGCATACAAATGTAACAAAAAAAAAACATTTCAAGGCCCGTAAAAACCTAATTCAGAGCAAAACTTCCTATTCTTTCGTACGTGACAGAAGTTTTATGTGATGTTTTATCGAAAGGATATTTATATTTCATAAAGGGACAAAATAAGGGTTTCGATTGATGCTAATATAGTCCACGCACGTACGTACTTTTATGGAAAATCTTTAGCCTGATTTCAATTCCATGGTCCTTCGGGGATTTGATATTATGTTTATAAAGCGATATTAATTTTGATGTGCCCTATTGGAATAGACCCACACGACAATCAAGGCGAGTTTAATAATACAGAACATAGGAATATCTGAAGTGAAACTTTAATTAGGCTTTACATATCTCGTATATATGTACGTGTATCTTGGATCTTTACTACACTCACTCACATTTCTGTATAAAATATACAATAAAATACTTATGTATTACAGAATAAACCAAAGAAAAGATTTATTTTATTCAAGACGACCTTTACAGCACTCTTGCATCGTCAAATACAGCTTTTCATCATCAGTCGTACATTGAAGTAGTATATGGAATATTACTTCATTGTACGACTGATGATGATATCAAATATCGACTTGTCAGTCTTCCAGTAAAAGCCAAATTGAAGGTCTACGGAGCTTACGTCCGCTCCAGACTGACATATGCGGCTCCTGTCTGGTACTCTTTCTGCTCAGGGTACCAGAAGCAAAGGCTGCAGATCCAGCAGAATAAGTGCCTACGTCTAATAGTAGGAGCTCCTAGGTACGTCAGAAATGACGTCATACATCATGATACAGGGACGCCCGACGTGAGGGAGTTCGTCCGACAAATCGCGCGGAGTATGTTTCGCCTAGCGACAACTCCCCGCATACATACCTCCACGGCATTACCAGCCAAAACCAAAGAACGCCACACAGCATCGTACCGGAACACTAATCTCTTTGTTTGGCGGTACGTTTTTGCTGGTAGGGTGGTAACTAGCCACGGCCGAAGCCTCCCACCAGTCCAGACTCGAACAAATTAGAAAATACAATTTCCTAAATTCGTCCTACCGGGGATCGAACCCGGGACCTCCGCTAGCAAAGCGAATACTGACACCACTGCGCCAGCGAGACCGATGCTGTAGCAGCCTGGTAATCCTAGTAAAACCTAGTCAGTGCTGCTCGGGTGCTGAGGCTAAGCCTCGAGGCCCGTACTCCTTAACAATGTTGAGAAGAACCCCGGATAAGAGATCGACTTGAAATCTAAAGTTCCGAGGGTTATTACGCGCCCAGTTCTGTGAAAATCCCTCAACAAACTTAATCGAGTGTCCCTCTTTTTCCAATCATCATCACTATATTTAATTTATTCTATTTCGCATTATATAATATATATTTTCTAATTTGTTCCATTACAGCAATTCCTTCACTTTTCATACCTTTTTATCCTCCAAGTAGTCCTTTAAAATATAGAACCATTTGTTAAGTGACATCTTTGTAACTTCTTCTGTGAGTTCGTTATAGAAACGTATACAGTCGCCCTTGATCATTGCATTATCAATTTTACGCAGCCTAGTAGAATCTATAACAAATTTACTGTAGTTACAAGTTATTTTGATGCGATAGGGAAAAATGATGAGATTAAATTTCTCATCATTTTTCCATATCGCGCGCGCGCGCACCGTCACAAAAAACCAACACCCTGAAGTTAGAAAATATCAACGTGACATTATTATCAAAATTATAACCTTTAGCCTCCTCTATAGAAAACAGATTATGAACTATTTATATCCAATGAAAGTTAGTTTACGTCTATTATTTTCGAAATATGGCCTTTGCATTGCATTGACTGAATGAATAATGGATGTATTTGATTTGACAAGCAACAAAAACTACGGCGTGGATTTATGGTTAAAATTTCGAAGATACTAACTGTTTCTTATATATTATTTTGCATTTTTTTATGCAAACAAGCGTGTATTACAATAAGACATTAAATAATCGCGCTAAAACTTGTGCTATCCAAAGATAATGAGTGATAATTTTAAAGTTCCAAGACAAAATGTAATTGAAAAGATTTTTATCTTGTTACGTCAAAAGTGTAACTTACAACGCGTGTAAATAAGTACTTACACACTTTTTTATTTCTTAAGTTTTATAAGGTGCATTCATTTTTCTTCGTAAAAAAGGCAATGCTTTTCTGCTTGTATAACAAGATTGCGAATATGTAAACGCAGTGAACTGTCAACATTTTAAAATAACTTTAATAATTATCGGTTTTGTTATAATAAATAATTAATTTAAATACAGCAGGTTGTCGACGAGACAATTTTACTCAAGAGATACATAATATACCTAAGCGTGACGAGCCAGCCTCATTCAATTCACACATAACAAAATGAGGTGCAGTTTATTTTTCGCGTCTAAAAAAACTACGGATAATCACAAATCACAAATCAATTATAATTCGACATAAACGTGAAAATGGTTATTCAAAACCTCTACTAGTTGTTTACATAGATGTAAGTAACTAAAATGTGTTTTTGTTTTGTTTGAAATTCTAACTTTCTAACAAAATGCATTTTATTTTACTCAAATTGGAAATAAAATAAAGTCGAATATATCCGTAGGTTTTCGAGATTTTCATTCGAAATAAAACAATGTATTTTACTGAAGTTTAACGTGTATTTTCAACAATATATATGTCGAAGAATAACGAGAGAGGGAAGCATAAAGCATAGTGGCGTAGGGTTCTCTGCCGACGTCATGAATGGCATCAATGATTCAATGTCCATACTGTGAGCGTTGGTACATATAAATGTCGGAGGGTAGGTGTCTGTGGAACGCTGGCGCCATCTGTCTATCGGCGTGGGACAGAGTCAATAGTGGCAGTCCGGCGGGTGTCTCTCGGTAGTTCTCGGGTAGCGCTCCTAGCTATTATTGCTAATGAGTTTGTGTAAATTGATATCGGGAACATTAAGTGATTGAACGTTATAATCCGAGTTGATTAATAAAGTGTTTGATTGCACCAACATTACCCACGAACGCCCACAGTTCGGAAATTGAATAATTGATGCCATTAATGACGATATCAGCGAGAACCCTACGCCTCTATGCTTTATGCTTCCTTCTCTCTTATTCTCCGACTTATATATTTTTATATGTCAGAAATTTCTTTTCTTTTCTACATTACGTATGTCATTGCCCATAATTATAATTACAATATTACTTATAATATTGAATATGTTAATTTGTATCTGAAATAGTAACAGTCCCATTGTAAACTTCTACAAATACACAAATAATAAATGATATACTATTCTTTTTAACTGTGATATAGTTCCAGAATAGATAAAACAAATAAAAATCTTTGCGGTACAATTAAAAACAGATAGTTAACATAAAGAATAGCACTTTGTTATGTAACTATACTAAATATTCCACGATTATATACAATCTGGGTCATCGAATGATCATAATGCAACCATTGACATTCCGATATAAACATGACGCCACTGCAGTATTCGCCTCGCTATTAGGTTTAGAATTAAAGATATGTATTCTCAATAGAAAAAAAAACAAATAATACATACTAAAAACGTGTAATATATATGATAAGAAAACAGTGAAAATGTAATTAAGAATATAAAGGCTTTAATAGAAAATATTTTAAAGTTACAAAATTATTTTCACAAATATAGTATAATCTGGTACACTTAATCCAATAAAGCTCCCTAAAACTGTATAGTTTTTGCCAGTAAAATTTGGATTTAGATCGGTGCCACTTATATTTTCGTGCGTTTAAATGCGATTTCCACAATGGCAGTCTTGCCTCGTCATTGAGAAGCGTGACGCAATTGCATCTCGCTTCATCATTAATGGACGTGATACTCCTGCAATCTTATCTTACTATTGACAGACGTGACTCCATTGCAATCTTGCCTCGTCATTAACGGACATGACGCCAATGCAATCTTATCTTGTCATTGACGGACGTGATGCTACAGCAGTCTTGACTCGCCATTGGAAATTATAACGCCACTACAATCTCGCCTCGCCATTAACGGACGTGACGCCACTACAATCTCATCTTGTCATTGACGGACGTGATGCTACAGCAGTCTTGACTCGCCATTGGAAATTATAACGCCATTACAATCTCGCCACGCTATAAACGGACGTGACGCTACTGCAATATGATCTTGCCATTGACGAACGTGACGCTACTGCAATCTTGCTTCGCCATTAAAAATTGTAACGCCATTACAATCTCGCCTCGCCATTAATGGACGTGACGCCACTGCAAGCTCGCCTCGCCATTAACGGACGTGATGCCACTGCAATGTCATCTTACCATTGACAGACGTGACCCATTGCAATCTTGCGTCGTCATTAACGGACGCGACGATATTGCAATCTTACCTCGCCATTGAAAAATGTAACCCCACTACAATCTCGCCTCGCCATTATCGAACGTGATACCACTGCAATCTCATCTTAACATTAACGGATGTGACACTACTACAATCTCGCCTTGCCAATAACGGACGTGTTACCATTTCGTTTCGCCATTGAGAGACTGAAGTCGACTGCAGTCTCGCTGCGCCACTGATGGACGTACCGCCACTTCAACAATTTTATAAGCGGCAACTGTTTCTATTGTTGCTAACAAATATTTTAACCAAATATGTTGTAAAAATGTTTAAAATACGTATTTTACCAAAAATTAAGCCTCTACTTCCGTTACCCTCCCTGTAGATTTATTGTTATGATCTTAATTCCTTTTAATAAAAGGTTATTTTAGAGGGGTATATCAGATAGATGGACAATACATGTTCGCTGCCAGGACGTGATAAAGTGCCCAACTGGTATATGGAATGACCGTAATGATGCTTTGGCTGTATAAAAAAGGATTTATGTTATATCTCTCGGTATTGCGAACGACATGTGAAAAAGTTTTATATGAAACATACGCTCGTTTAATCATTTCTTTAGCAAAGGAACTTGAGTCGAATCCAGACCAAATTTAGGAAACTGTATTATTTATATGTTTTTGGTTTGTCACCGCTTTTGAGGGCATAATAAATATACAATAAATACAATACGATGCACATTATTACCATGGTTTATTAGTACGTAGATGCAATCTACGTAAACTAGAAAAAAATTTACGGCTTCAATGGCGAATCGTTGCAAATACTCGTGTTCAATTTCCATAATGTCTAATTTCACCATATTAACAAATTATGTCCAGCAAAAGAGTTAAATTACCTCTTACTAGTCTAGTTCATTTACCATCAGATGATATCATAATCAAACTCTATCCTGTTAACAATAAAGAAGATATTTTTAGCGCACAGCCTTTTGAAAAACACTCATTATTATCGAGTAGGCACTCGATTCAATCCTGAAGCCACGTAAATACACACGTAAGGCATCAAAATCAGTATATCCGTTTAAGAGGAATGCTAAGTAATAAATTCAGAAGAATGCCTCATTGGTCTAGTGAAACTGCCTCATTGGTCTAGTGGTTAGCATGTTCTACTACAGACATGAGGTCTTGGGCTCGAGTCCCGGGTCGGGCCAATTCAAAAATCAATATTGAGTTTTCTTTTAAGATTTCCTCAATATTTTCCCGAAGTTTGGAAGTTGGCGGTGTGATTCTTGGAGAGCACGTTAAGCCGTTGGTCCTGCGCCTGATCTCTCACCGGTCGTGTCGGATTCCCGTCCAATCGGACTATGAGAGTCAAGAAATAGAGAGTGCACTTGTGTACTATGCCTGCCAATCCACAGTGGAGCAGCGTGTAGGGTCTATGCTCTAAAAACCCTATCTCATCCGAGTTAGGAGGCCTGTGCCCAGCAGTGGAACGTTAATGGGCTGCTACTTACATTTTTTACATTCAGAAGAATAATATTTATAAATTTATCTAATATATAATTCTCGCGTCACGGTGTTAGAAGTTGAACTTTTTTGAAACGGCTTGACCGATTTTCGTGAATCTTAGCGTGCATATCGATGGAAATCGGGCAACATTTCTCAACCCCGTACATGTTAAGGTTGACCCACCCATAAATTTTCACCTTTCTATCACCAACCCTTAGTTTTTAATATCAATAATAGTTATATGGCAAAACAACGATTGCTGGGTCTGCTAGTATTGTATAATATATTAAGACCGCGATATTTTTATAATCAATACAATTAAGTTTGAAAGTAATTAGATATTTTTTATAACGATTATAGTAGGTAAGTTAATTTTATCCCAAAAAGACAATTTTGATAAATTTGTCCGGCTGGGAATGGAATCATAGACGTCTTCTAGTGAAGCGTGTACTCGCACCATTATGTCACCAAGATCATCGATATAGATTCTTCCCGATAACTTCTATATATAAAATCCGATTTTGTGCCACTTTGTTCCATTTATTAAATAGTAAACTGAAGCGAGATATTACCGTATTAAATTAAAAATTACTACTTTACCTTGAATCGCGTCATTTTTATGAATTACTCCCTTTGATAAAGTTAAGGGTGAAATCAGCCGAAATGATAATTCTATTCCCCAGTAATTTATTGTCTAAAGAATACAAATTTACTTTTTCATTCTCCTTCTAAACTTTGCTTATACAAAAGTATAAAATTAAATATCCCTTTTTCAGGTAAACTAAAGTTTTGTCCGGATATTAAAAGTACAAAAATGAGTTTTTTATTTATAAATATAGTGACGGATACAATTACACCTGAAGGGCAGATTCGAAGGTTTCGCTGGTGTAATTGGGCGAGTACACCTTTCGTTAGTGAAGGTCTTGGGTTCGTTTCTGATATATCAGATATAGAAAATTGTATTCTGCAATTTATATATATATATATAAGAGATATCCTGTTATCTATTGACTCATCACGATATCTCTGGAACCATGAGGCGAAGAGACTTGAAAATTAGTAGGAATATTCTTTCTGCCGAGTAGAGGTCAGCTAAGAACGGATTTTGCGAAATTCCACCCGCAAGGGAGGTCGCGGGGATGTCAACTATTGACTCGTACATATATATAAGAGATATCCAGGTATCTATTGACTCATCAAGATATCTCTGGAACCATAAAGCGTAGAGAGTCGAAATTTGGTAGGAATATTCCTTTTGCCGAGTAGGGGTCAGCTAAGAACGGATTTTACGAAATTCGCCCACAAGGGGGGTTGCGGGCGTGTTAACTATTGACTCATCACGATATTGCAGTAATACACAGCAAATAGCTCATTGAACTATTTATACGTATGTTTATTATTTGTAAAACAATTTACCTAAATTAATGCAAATGTTACCCAAAAAACATGACAAAGTCGAGGGTTCAGCTAGTCTGTCTATATATGGATCGATGGGAGGCTTCGGTCGCGGTTAGTTACCACCCTACCAGCAAAGATGTGTCGCCAGAGTAAACTTTTATATTCACTTATAGAAGCTGTTATTTTGATGTTACTAATGTATTTTTTTATATTATATGCAATGAACAGTCCTATCTTTGAACATATGGTTTTTTATATAGTCTGTAATAAGTCAATTCATGAAGTGTCAAATAAAATGTATGCTACTTTATCTTTAATAAAGAAAGCAAGGACAATAATTTCAAATTGTATAATGACAAGGCCTGCATTTAGTGAGCATTTGACAACAATAAGGGCATCAACATTTTAATAACGATTACAGATATCCATATTATGTTTTAATAAAAGTTTTTATTATATTAATAAAAAAGTGGGTGCTTACAAAGTACAAATTTCAGAAGTGAAACGTCTTTGCCAAATTAATTTTGAAGTCTTGTTTATATTTGGTTTCCGAGACTTAGAGGGAGGGAAAAAAGAACATATGTCAGGAATTTAATTGTCAATAAAGTAATAAAAGTGTCAAAAATTAATACAAATGGCTTATTGAAATCTCAAATGACGAATTTTAAATAAATTTTAGTCAAATTAGAAATTATTAATTGAACTTTATTTTTGAATTTAAATGAAAATACTATATGAAATTATTAAATGACGAGTGGCAAATTAAAAAGCCATGTTATTTGTAAATATTAATACTAACTAACTTTCTAACGAATTGCATAAAAAACGCTGCTCTTCTTCGTAGCACTAATCACGCATTTCGTCGAGTAAAAATTTTACCCTCATGCGCCTAAAGAAGTTCCACTTCAAAAAACTATTTATATTGATATACATAAGTGTATAGAAACTAACAGGGAGTAATGTCTTAAAGGTTCCCAGAGCTCGTACACACGTCATTTCCATAATCGCTTTCAACGCGTCGTTAAGCTCAATTAATCATCAGTTACAACACTGGGCTTAGAATTGAAATTATTATAAGTTTCTCATCAAATCAATTATTAATTGAATATTTAAGAGGCAACCTTTTAGAGTCCAGAACTTTAACGATTTCGATGCGGTAAAAGGATTACTTAAACTTATACATATTATTGGAAAAAAACGTTAAATTATAATGTATTGTAAATTTTTAAGATGTGTTTTCAATCATTTATATAATATTAGCTGAGCCCGCTGCGTCGTCTGTGTGAAATATTTTTTGTGGTAGCATTTTCATTAATTTAAGCAAACTGTTTTACAAATAAGAAACATACCCGCACTGACCTTAAAGGGGGGGAAGTTCCTAAAATTTACTTTTCATAGTTTCCATTATGTCAAAAAAATCTGACCTAATTCTACATGCCATAAAGATATAGGTTGTAAATGTGAAGTTTGAGTTTTTTTTTTTTATTAACACCCCCGCAACCCTCCTTACGGACGGAATTTCGTAAAATCCGTTCTTAGCTAACCTCTACTCGGCAAAAGGAATATTCCTACCAAATTTCGAGTCTCATCGCCTTATGGTTCCAGAGATATCGTGTATAAGTCAATAGATACCTGGATATCTCTTATTATAAATTTATATAATATGACTAGCTGACCCAGCAAACGTTGTTTTGTCATACAATAACTATTATCGCTATAAAAATAGGGGTTGCTGGAAGGAGGATAAAAATTTAGGACTAAATATATTTTTTAATTCCACATCTTATAAAAATAACCAAAAAAAAAATTGTCCAAAAAATAAAAATATAATTCTTGGGGTGAACCAACCTTAACACTTAGGGCTGTAAAAATTAGTTATAAACCGATTCTCATACCTACTGAATGTACAAATAGAATTTCATCAAAATCGTTCAAGCCTTGACACAAGAATTTAATATATTACATAAAATTCTTTATTGCGTTAAAATTCTTTGCACGATACATATAATATCTGATATATAAACAAGGAAAGTTAAGGAAAATTTCAATTAAAATAAAAAACATGATCTATTCTAATTTTGCTTCAACTTGAACTCAATAAACAATTAAAGTCATTCACTTACTCATCAGGAAAACCTCAAAACTATTTGCGATTGAGAGAGAGAGAGAGAGAGAGAGAGAGAGATAGCACTTTATTGCACACACGATAAAAATAATAAGACATATAAACTAAGATAATTATTACTATAATTATAGCGTGCAAAGGCGGTCTTATTTCTACAAGCAATCTCTTCCAGACAACCTTATTATGTTAAGAAGCAGATTGATTGGAAATTTACCAAATGTTACGTGTAATGTGGAGTTTCTTATATTCGTAAAGGATTGTGAACTACGCGTGTAACATCAAGGAGAATAACTAAATAGTTTATAATAGTAATAGAATTATTCATATACAATTTTATAAATTGCTGATTCACGCAAAAATATGTGAATTTCTAGGTACAATACTGCCTTATTCATGCTTGAAATGATTACTCGTCAATTTCCATATTGCGGCGTGTGCGTAAATCACTTTTAACCATTATAAAAGACCCACATTTTCCACTCGCACAATACGCCTGGGTATACAAAAGGGCTCCTTAAGCTTAATAGCGACTCCGCTATATCAAAACATTCGGTAGAATATTTCACGTAGCGATCACACTGGCACTCGATCAACTTTATGCAAAGTAAACAGCCGTGCCCCCGTTTTTAATGCGTCGATAAATATTACCTGCTTAAGTTTAAAACTGGATTATCTAAGTTAAAACAAGTGAAAGTGTCGCAGGTATATATAAAGTGGAACTTTTCCTATCGACCCACTCTTTTGGTCATGTTGGTTTATCTTAGAATGCCCGGCCTTTTAAAAGAAACGACCGAAGCCTGTCCCCGCTCCGCACGAACGTTTTTGCGTCTGTTGCCCCGCGGGTCGAATGACGCTAGAGTGGCTCTTAGGACTTAAATGTTCATTAAGACTACCAAATGTTATGGTTTTTATGTTTGCTAATAGTTAAACTATACAATGTTATCTTTTGTTAATTAAATTAAGACTCTAGTGGAGCGTTATGTTATGCTAAACTTTGAGATGGTTAAAAAAGTCCGTTTTGTATTTATAGGCCCATATCATGAAAATTAAAACTTACCTCAAATATTTTCATTGTTATTCATGTCACTTATTTAATAAAAAATATAAATAATCAATAATAAACACCCACAGTTCATAAAATATCACAAAAAACTTAACGACCTTCGACGGTCACTTTGTAACTGATTTATTTGTTGTTTTTTCTATTGTCTGGCGTTATCGCTACACGCATATTTTGTTACGACAGTTGCCGAGAAGCAAAATAGATAATACACATTATGACTTAAAAAGAGAGGGATGCTTATATTTCTGATTACAGAGTTGAGACCGAACTATCGTATCATATCAACTAGTAGTTGACACGGGCAATTGACGGGTAATGACGGGTTATTATTAAAAATGTATGCATTTGATTTCAGTTGCACACAGAAACAAATATTGTTTGTTATTAACGATTAACGATTTGTTATTAACGAGGTGATACTGACAATTCAGGAGTGCCTAATTTTACTAGTATATAGACTGCTTGTCAAAGAAAACGGGATGGAGTGCAGTTGCCTCTTTCTGTGAGGCTGTCATCTCTTTCAAGGAGGCAATGAAAAGAGAGCGGGAGAGCAGTCGATGCCATTTCCTTTGCAAGAGGAGATTGGTTGGAAGAAGGCATCGTTACGAACGCCTCTCACCTTCTTCTTGAACTCCTTTGTCAGTATTAGTGGGTATTGGGTAAGTAAGTCCCAGGTGAGTCTTTTTAAGCTGAGTCCCAGATTCAGTACGTAAAAGCATCTTTCGGCATAAAAAAGGGGTAACGTGAAAGGTGTTCGGAAAGGCACTCAACGATTTTTACATTGATAGAAGAGTACCAGATATACCGAGAAGTAAAATTTTCTTAATTAGATACTTTACTTCTCGATCGATATTACACGGATGCTCTCATATCATAATGATATTAACTAGATAATATAAAAATTATAATCATAGTTAAAGGCACCAAATAAAGTAAATAAATATCTTTATATTGTATAAACTTTGTACACTAGGAGATGCCGTGATTTTACATTGATTGGTCAGGAGGATTACTTCTATTATCTTGAAATGGATATCTTATATTTGAAAAGAATAGGAGTTTATTGTTAGAGTATAACAACAAACAATAAACAAGTACAATAGAAGACCTTATTGCTGTAGAGAGATATTTTCTAGATTACCTACAATTGAAAGAAATAACGGCTTGGAACTCGAAAACCCGAAAACGAGACTTTATTTCCAATCTTTATCTGCAATATATAAATACTAGCTCTTTCCCGCAGTATTTCCCGCGTGCGCAGCACAAGCTATCTGTCAGTGAAAGTCTCGTCAAAATCGTTCCAGCCGTTTCATAGATAAGCCAGAATAAACAAACACACAGAAAAAATAGTATTTTAGCACCGTATATGTATGCAGTTTGTGAAAAGCTGCATTAAATTAATTTGAAATTATAATTTTATTCATAAGTTTATATTAATTTTCTCCGCAAATAGCCTTAACATGGACATAGAAAACTTGAATTTAACTTTAAAATTCGATTAGATTCACTGATATCCAGTTCCATTCGAAAAATTCTTTGTTTAACCAACTTACAATAGTCCGTGGAACGCTGGCGCCATTTATCTATCGGCGTGGGGCAATAGTGACAATCCGGCGCGCCTCTGCCCAGTTCCCGAGTGACATTCGGCCGGAGCGGTCGACTATTGCAACTATCGCGTTCCTAGCTATTATTGTTAATGAGTTTGTGTAAAGTGATATCAGGAACATTAAGTGATTGAACATTATAATCTGAGTTAATTGATAAAGTGGTTGATTGCACCAACGCCCACAGTATGGAAATAGAATTATTGATGCCATTAATGACGATGTCGGCGGAGAACCCTACGCCTCTATGTTTTATGCTCCTTCTCTCTTATTCTCCGACATAAACATATAGGTACATTTAATATCAAGTTGTTAAATAAACACATACCTGTGAATTTTAAATGAATTAAACGAAAACACTTTTAAACAGAGTATTAAAAAAATAACGTTAAATAAACATTAGAAAACCAGTGCAACATAAAAATAGTGATGTATATATGTAAAGGTTTAACGATAAACACTAAACCCCTTAAAAAACAAACAATTCCGCATGTTTTTAACAACACTATATATTAAAATAAGAAAAAATATTCCTTACTTTTAAATAAAAATACAAATAAAAGAGTGTTCTTAGAAGAAATTTAAAACGCCTCAGACATCCCGTGAACTAGCATAATGAGTTGAACCTCGTTACAGACCGTTCCTATAAAGTGGCCTTCATCTTTTTTGTACAAAATGTTACTTGAATATAAAATACAATTAATTAAAAACTAAAAAATCCCTCTCAAAGTAAGCATCTCTTGCTGTCTTATAATTATACTTGTTCAAAAGTTTTGCTTTTAATTATGATCTCGTTTGATTGCAAGTGACATTTTCTTTATAAAATTCATTTCTGTGAGAATGCCTGCATATTCTGGAATCAATGATGAGATATTTATATACTGTTTTGGGACAAGATTCAAATTAAAAAAAGAGTACGTTAAGGTAAAGTTTTATTACTCGTACTCTCGAACATATATTTAAAAATTGAGATTGAATAAATTATGGAATTAAAATAAATATAGAGTTACCTTAGCACCACAGATTAGCCGACGACTTTATACTTATTAGAGATAACTACTTATAAAGCTTGCAGGGTATGCTAAAATAAATTTTAGAAGAAAGTCATAAGGTTGGATTAATAAAGAACACTTCAAAAACCAAACTAATGACAAACTCTACTAAATCAATAATAACGTGATCCAATAAACTAAGGAATACTAGTATCTTGATCAAATAATTTCACCAAAAAATCTCACAGTGAAGGAAATACAAAACCAGGTAGATATAAACTAAAAGAAATAATTAAAAACTCGCAGATTTTTGTTGTATTCTTTCATGTCTGACTTATGGTTATCCGACGTAGCATCTAACAAGACGAGACTTTAAAAAACTAGAAACTTGTCAATATAATATGGAGAAAAGTATATTAAGCAATAATGAAACTGACAAAATGACACTTGATTACATTTAAAAAAAAGTAACACCACATATGTCCGTTATGTTATAAGAAAACAGACGTGGAAATGGGCGGGTCATGTAGCGAGAAATAGCAAAGACAATTGGGCTGTTGACGTCACAAAATGGTATCCAACGGAAGGTAAGAGGTTGGGACGAAGACCTGTTTATAGATGGGAAGTCGATATAAAGTCGCTCGCAGCCGAAGTCACATAGAAGTTCATGAAAAAATTGGTCTATACTGGGGGAGGCCTTCCCGAAAACGCAAGACAATCACGATTACCGGTTTTATTTACAAAAGACAGTTTGTAATTTAGATTTAAGGTTGTTAATGAAGGCTATTATTTTTAATAGATAACAGAATATCGTTGTGAGTTTAGGCTCCAAACTCTCCTGCTCTGAATGCAGTGAGTGCCTAAAAACAACATCGAATACAAAGTTCTTTTTGACAAACAGTTTAAAAGTAAGAACTTCTTTAGGCGAAGTATTTGTTCACATTATATATAAATATATGAAAAGCTTGTCGAAACAATTATATTTAACAAACCGAGAAAACTTACTCGTGTGGAAGCTTCGTTAACAGAGGAAAGTTTTATATCCCAAGAGAGTTTGTTGCTCGTAAGTGATGTGGGAAGTGACACATTCAACAAAACATAAGTTTCTATTGTTCTGAGCAATCAAATACATCCGTTTACCAACCAGAACTTTTATATTCTGTTGGAGTAATTACACGAACTTTTATATTTGTTTTGATATGAGCAATTGTGGTATGGATATGTTATAAACATTTTGATAGCCTCGCAGAAACATCATAGAAAGCTCACCATCACATAGTTAAATTCAATTTGTATTTCTACCTTTCATTAATATAAGATATATATTATATTCCGCAATGCCTCTGAAAGTCTCATTTAATAAGATCTATTCTATAGAAATAAAATAAAACGAGTACTTTTGATGTAAAAAAAATGACACAGAGAAATTTCTTTACACATATATCTGTCTATATATGTAGAAAAAGGTAATATTTATTATAAAATTTGTGTCATCTTAAATTCTCTCAATAGTTTATAACAAAAAAATTAATAGAGAGAGAGAGAGAGTAGAGAGAGGCTCTACTTGCATTTTCAACATTTCGACGTTTATGCCAATTTGGTGACCATTGTAGCATTAATTAAACAAGGTCTTCTTTTTTTTAAATCATATAGCTACTAAAATATAACGCTTAAAGGAACATATCCCTGGTTCATACCATTTATCTTGGAAACACTTTCGTATATAATTAGGATACCATACTGCACTCTGTAAAAAATAAAAATATCCTTAATTCAAGTAGTTTAAAGAAGCACTTTTGAATCATCAGTAGTCTACTCGCTAGTAGACAAGAAACCGGTAAGAAACTCAGCGGTTACTCTCTTAAATATTTGTAGGTTACAATGTGTAATATTTTGCTTCTGAGTGCAAATGGAATCAGTACAAACATTTTTTCAACATTGTGCCTTTTGTAAAAGGTTGCTTTTGACATATTTGTTAAAATTATGTAGTTACAAACACAAAACCGACTGCAGTATCTTATGAAAAATGCTTATGCTCAACGCAACAAATAATTTGTGAATGTTCTTCTCGTAGGGCCTATCGATATCTTTTACCAAGGTATATGAAGGCAATGTATGAACCTATTTGGACAATTTCATAGATATTTAATTTCCAATTGCAACAATTGTATGACAGATATATTTAAAAGGCTTTCTTAATAATAACAAACATAAATCAGCCAATAGGTCTTAATGAATCCTTGAAACTACAACGTCTACGTGGTAGAGCTTCCAAGTTACGTATTTATATGTATGTTTTTTGTCATAGTACAATATATCTATAGTACAGGTGCATGTTGGCGTGTAAATTTTTGGACATATTAATATTTCAATAAAATCATTGCTTAAGCTTAATGCTTGCTCATCTTATATGCTACAGATAAGTCTGTAGCATGTTTTCTTTAACTGCCTCATTGGTCTAGTGGTTAGCATGTTCGACTACAGACATGAGGTCCTGGGTTCGAGTCCCGGGTCGGGCCAATTCAAAAATGGATATTGAGTTTTCTATTAAGATTTTCTCAATATTTGCCCGNAATAAAAAAAAAATCATAGTACAGTATAGTATAGTCTTCAAATCTACCGCCGGTTTGGATAGTTGATTTCTCTGACAAGAAACCGGTAAGAAACTCAGGGGTTACTCTCTTAAATATAGTTTTGTAGGTTGTGTAATATTTTGTTTGCTTCTGTCTGCAATTGGAATCAGTACAAACATGTTTTCAACATTGTGCCTTTTGTAAAAGGTTGTTTTTGACATAGCTGTGTAGAGACAAATCCAAAACCGACTGCAGTATCTTATGAAAAATGCTTATGCTCAACGCGACAAATGATTTCTGAATTTCATTCACGTAGGGCCTGTCGATATCTTTTACCAAGTTATATGAAGGCAATGTATGAACCTATTTGGACAATTTCATAGATATTTAATTTCCAATTGCAACAATTGTATGACAGATATATTTAAAAGGCTTTCTTAATAATAACAAACATAAATCAGCCAATAGGTCTTAATGAATCCTTGAAACTACAACGTCTACGTCGTAGAGCTTCCAAGTTACGTATTTATATGTATTCTTGTTTCTTGTTATAGTACAGCATGTTGGCGTGTTTGTAAATATTAAAATTTCAATAAAATCATTGCTTAAGATAAATATGCTACAGATAAGTCTGTAGCATGTTTTCTTTATTTTAGCTACGAAATTACTGGAATTACATTTTTATTTTTTATATATTTATTTATTTAAATAGGACACCAACAGGTTACAGTAATAATATGCAAAATATAAAGAATTAATAAATAACAAAGGGTAATTACTGCAAACGCACTTACTGGTTGCCACAGCATGCAAAAAATATATAACTAAGAATATGTACTAAGAATAACAATGAAGAAAGAAACGAAAGTAAACAAAAAATAATAATAATACAATTTACAATTATGCAACAAGGTCTACATCAGCACAGGCAAGACGGTGACTTACAATTTTCCTTTTAAAGTTCTAACTTTTTAAAGTTTTAAGTTTAAAATTCCATAGAAGTCCCTTTTAAATCCTGATCAGGTTTTAATGTTACTATTTTTTAGTACTTTTACACAGCCAATTTATTAATTACAATATAAACTTTTGGCAAAAGAATTTGTATATTATTATGTATTATTTTATTATAATATGTATTTTTGGGTAGGTATGTATGTAAATATATATGTTTTAGTTTCCATGCCTTTGTATGTATCTATGCACTATACCTTTCAGACACCACCTATCCATTTTCGAAACAAAATTTCCTAACCCTAAGATTGCCTGACAGAAATCGCAACCCATCGATAAGGCCGCCTTTTGTACCTCATTGTTTATTTCATATATCTCGTGGTTGACAATAAAGTGTATTATCTCTCTATATATATACATATATGTGTCAGAGAATAAGAGAGAAGGAGCATAAAGCCTAGAGTTCTCCGCCGACGTCGTCATTAGTGGCATCCATAATTCAATCTCTATACTGTAGGCTTTGGAGGGTAATTTTGGTGCAATCAAACACTTTATTAATTAATTCAGGTTATAATGTCCAATCACTTAACGTTCGCGATAACATTTTTACACAAACACAAACAATTATGGCTAGGAACGCGACAGTTTCAATAGACGAATGCTTTGGCAGACTGCCACTTGAGAACTAGAGACGCGCGCCGGATTGTCACAATTGACTCTGTCCCAGGATAATAGATAGATGGCGCTAGCGTTCCACTGACTATTGCACTCCGACATACATATATATATATTTCGTAAATTATGATAACATTTTTGTTGTATCAGGATTTTGTTAATGTAGAGGAAACCTTTGAAATAATTTGAAATATATCCTCAATACACTTATTTAGAAAATAATTCATCCTTACTCTAAAAGACAATTTCTTTTTAAAAAGGATCTACATATGTGAACAGAAAACTTCCATCTCTTCCATAATATTAATCAAAAGTGCAAAAATATTCAATTATATTGCATTTAGCAATTAATCTTAAATATATTAAGGCGTTTAAATAGCATTATTTTGAAAGAGAAGTTACTATCGAACTCCGATTAGTACGTCACTGCCGTAATTTTACGACTATTGTAGTAGTTTATTTTTATTTCGTCAATTTGTTACTTAGCGTAATGGCTTGTATTCCCAGTAGAATCAAAGACGTGTGCTGCAACAGAAATATGAAAGTTTGCACAGAAAATTCTTAAATAAGTAGTTGAGTACTGAGAAAAGATATAAAATATTCATCCCCTTGGGGGGTAAAATAGGTTATGCAATAGTAACTGACTCCCAGGCAGTAATTTTTCAAATGGTTGAATTTTTTCGATCTCACGATGTGATAGTTTGGTTTTCTAATATTTCCATTATATCGTGAGTACTTTAAATTATATTGCAAAGAGAAGATAATATTTTGTCTACAAATTCAATCACCTGGCATTTTGACGTTAAAATGCTTTACTAAATTTCAACGTATTATAGCATTTATCTGTTTCTTGGTATAGTCATTTTGATGCCTATAATTAACTATGACACATTCTACTCTTTCATTTAATGTATTCAAACGATTATAAATATAAAACTCTTCGAAAGTGAAGTTATTAAAAATGGTTCCGTGTCATTGTAAACAAGGATAATGTAAATGGAAACTATAATATAATATTTTTTACTGGATTATACTAAATAGGTAAAAATTAATTAATTTTTATTAGATTTTGTGTTAGCTTTATTTGTATAAGGAAAAAAAAGTTAAGTAGCAGCCCATTAATGTCCCACTACTAGGCACAGGCCTCGTCACTCATATGAGAGAGGGTTTTTAGAGCATGCACCCACCACGCTGCTTCCCTGCGGATTGGCAGACTTAGTACACAAGTGCACTCTCTATTCCTTCACTCTCGTAGTAGGACCGACGGCTTAACGTGGCACGGATCTCCTAGGCACGGTGGTGGACCACACCGCCAACTTCCCAACTTCTGGTAAATATTGAGAAAATCTTAAAAAAACTGAATATAGATTTTTGAATTGGTCCGACCCGGGACTCAAACCCAGGAAGTCTGTAGTCGAACATGCTAACCACTCGACCAATGAGACTAGTTATTTGTATAAACATTCGTTATATTATATTCAATTAATATATTATTTTTTTGATAATATATATACATACAGTAATCATTTTTGACAGATTGTTCCTTGTATTTATTTGTGTAAAGGTCTCTAGCATTACCCATAAACCCAGCGTAATCCTTGTGCTAAGTTCATATTACGCACGTCAATAGATCAAAAGATGGGCTATGAACCCAATGAACAATTAACGCTCTTATTTATTTTCTACCTACATGAATAAATCACTCCCTAGAGCCTTTATTATCTAGAGATAAAACTTGGTAATTCTTATATAAAAAGCCACATTTAATATCAGGTTAGTGAGACTATTTATAACACAAGAAAGGCTGGACTGTTTTTAATTATCTTTTCGCTATAAATATCAAAGCAACATACTAAAACATCGGAAAGACTATAAAAATGTTATAGAAAAATCAAAAGTCAATCTGAACCTCTGGTGTCCCACTTACAGATGAAGGGGGTTCCGCTGGGTTCTAGTGGGTATTGCTTGGCCCCCTTCCTCGTCAAGTGACACCCCAGTACAGTCAACAGGTACATAATATACGTTTAATTTATGATCAAAAAAAACAAAAAAACTAAAATACATTGAATATGCCCAACTAATAAACAATAAAAACTATACATAAAGTCATATTAAATTAAATTATATACCGCGTTCTGATCTTCCATCGTTTAAATAAAAAGAATCAGTCAATTTTCACAGAGATTATTTATTACTTTAAACTAAATTAATAATTTTTTTTTAATTAAATGACAATAACCAATAATTTATGGGTGTAAGGTGTGCACCGGGCAGCACTTCGAATAAGAATGCCCACCAGTCTAATGCAAGCCCTTTTTTACTACTTTCTGCGAGTGGGGGTAGTTCGAATGTTGGTAGACGTTTGTTGCTAGCTCGCTGAACACCTCGTTACGAACATTAAAAAACATTGCCGCCGTCATATTTATGTCGGAGAATAAGAGAGAACGGAGAAGCATAAAGTACAGGGGCGTAGGGTTCTCCGCCAAAATCGTCATTAATGGGATCCATTATTTAATTTCTTATTCTGTGGGCGTTCGTGGGTAATGTTGGTGCAATCAAACACTTTGTTAATTAACTCGGATTATAATGTTCAATCACTTAATGTTACCGATATAAATTTGCACAAACTCATTAACAATAATAGCTAGGAACGCAACAGTTTCAATAATCGACCACTTCGTCCGACCGCCACTCGAGAATTGCCGAGAGACGCGCCGGACTGCCACTTATTGACTCTGCTCCCATGCCGATACACAGATGGCGCCAGCGCCACAGACTCTTGCACTCCAGCATATATGATGTCATAAGAAGATGATAATATTATTAAATTTCAAACAAAAATAAAAATTAAATTAAATTAAAAATAAACATATTAATTAAAGGAAACATGTTAAGTACAAATAAATATTAAAAATATAAAATGAAACTACAATACATGGCATCATCCTATGTTTAAATTTCTAATGCAAGTTTCGCAAATTTGTTATATAACATTGACATTCGTGGTATTGGAGAATATTTGCCGAAATTAGTCTTAAAATGTTTATGATAGAATAAGTTGCAATTATGGCGACAATTGCTACTACGTGGGACATTAAAACTGAACTTAGACACAAGTTCGGGGCTATCAATATCACTATGAAATAGTTTAAACAAGAAAGGCATTGATAAAATCATTTTACGGTTCAGTAGAAGTCAATTTACCTTATAATTAGTCTAAGAACGAAAATGTTTTCAACAAAATAACTTTCTGCAGGTCACGTAAATTGTACTCGCTTTGAGAAATGTTCGAACTTAATGTGACTATTTAAATGCATTGCCAGCTTCCGTCACAAAATCAACAGTTGGGCTCGTATAAGCCTCGTGCACGAGATTCATGGAAAACAGTAACATAAGAGTATATTCTAAGATTTCCTTAGCTGTTGACGTGATTATCTTATCTTTAACTATTCCTTACGTAGTTATTCTTTCTTCACAGTGACTTGATTGCTCTGCACAGACTAAATTTTACTTATATTATAGAAGCAATTTAGCTCTTGTTTTATAAAAGATATTATCACAATACATCTGTATTGTGATAATAACTATTTCACGTGACAAAAGTACTGTTATGGTATATTGTTTAGATGGTATTTGTTTCAATATGTTACAATGAAGGAAACTTCAAATTTTCTATAAGTATCTATCTAGATAACAGCGCGGAAACCACTAAGACCAGGTGTATTAGTTTGTTTTGTTTTTATTTTTGTTTATTAGATAAGCCAGCAACATTTATGTACAAATTTATGGATACAGAAGGAGGTAAACAAGAAACAATCTTATATAATATAAACATCACTAATAGGCTTCTACAGTAATAACATAATAAAAATTAAATTACTTATAAACTAAGAAAAACAGTTACAATGCAAATTTACCAGTTGAAAGAGAGAGAGAGAGAGAAAAATCTATGGTAATAATACAAGAACTTGGCGACGGAAACTTGTTACTGTTACTGTTGTTGTTCGTTAACCATTTTAGTGCTGAGGTAGTTTTCGCATAAAAAAGTAAGTAGCAGTCCATTAGCGTCCCACAGCTGGGCACAAGCCTCTTCAATCATATGAGAGAGGCCTTTTAGAACATAGACCCACCACGCTGTTCTCCTGCTTATTAACAGACATAGTACACAAGTGCTCCCTATACTTCACTCTCCTAGTCCGATGTGACAGGAATCCAACACACGCAGAACCGACGGCTTAACATGCTCTCCGAGACACGGGGATGGAGCACTAACTTCCTAACTTCGGGCAAATATTAAGAAAAATTTAATAAAAAACTCAATATCGATTTTGAATTGCCTTGATCCGGGACTCGAACCCAGGACCTCATGTCTGTAGTCGAACATGCTAACCAATAGACCAATGAAGTGAAGTCTTCTAGTCCAGTCTAGATGTACTTTCGTAATTTCCTATTGTCAAATGTTCAAATCATCAAGCTAGGCACTTCCTGGGAATTCATAGAGCGATGATATATCGACGGTACGCACTGTAAGGGTTAATTTTATATTTATGTATATATGTGTGTGTTATACGATTTATTTTCACTGTAGAAATTCGTAACAATTATGTAACACCAAATGTCATTTTGATTGAGTTATGAGACTTGAATCTAAACATTTTTTATACATATTGACTATTTGAACGGGTACATACCACGATGGCGTTTCTTAATTTTGCCGATATTTCGACCCAGTTGGGACATACAAAAATCTGCGATCGCAGAGCACATTTTGCAGCAGGGAACTCAACACTGGATAGAACTTCATAGTCCAAAAGTCCGCGGACCGCTACTATCTGCCGAGATTAGTTCGCGAGGCCATTGAAATTGAAAAATATCCTAATTTCAATCGTGAAGATGGTTTTAAGCTGGCTGATACGTGGAATCCAGTGGTGAAGCTATGCCAAATGAACAAACGACGCCAATTTTCCAAATTAAAACGTGACGTAGTGAGTGTAGTGTGCCGAAAAATGGATGCGGGTGCCGTGAAAAATAAAAGAATCAGACGTAGGGTAGACAGATTCTGCCCATGACAGCTTGACACAACCGCCCACAGCAGTAACGTCGTGACCACGATCCATGCAACTGGGTCGAAATATCGGCAAAATTAAAAAACGCCATCGTGGTATGTACCCGTTCAAATAGTCAATATGTTAATAAACCACGAAAATTTAAGTTTAAAACAATTATTTTTTATACATTTCATCATTGAATAGCATTTTAATATTCTTTTCATACTGTAATCTAAAATAGAGCTTATTGTTAGTTCTGTAATAGAATCGACTAATGCATTTAAATCGTCGTATTGAACCGGCATTCACAAAGTTTTAACGATTTGTGAAACTACAAAAGAGACGTTTTAAATTGGATTTCGTGATATGAAATTTGTTCACTTACCTAAATCTAAACTAATATTTTAAAGAGGGAACATGTATGTATGTTTGAAACGTTTTCAAACAAAAACTACTGGACAGATTTCAAAAAAATTTTCATAATTAGGAAGCTTCATTTTTACTACAAATATCTACATTTCAGAATTTACCGAGTTATTACCGCTGTAAGATCATAAATTTATGTACGGCAACTTTGTTTTTCATATAATGTTATTAAATATTACCGTTGTACATTATAACCGTTCATTATAAATGGTAACAAACAAAATAATTACGATAAAAATAATACTTTAGTGTGAACTCTACGACATAGCGCTCAATGTTATTTTATGATATAGTAAGAGCCTTCTCAGCGTTATTAAAACTGCCTCATTGGTCTAGTGGTTAGCATGTTCGACTACAGACATGAGGTCCTGGGTTCGAGTCCCGGGTCGGGCCAATTCAAAAATCAATATTGAGTTTTCTATTAAGATTTTCTCAATATTTGCCCGAAGTTGGGAAGTTGGCGGTGTGATCCACCCCCGTGCCTCGGAGAGCACGTTAAGCCGTCGGTCCTGCGCCTGATCTCTCTCCGGTCGTGTCGGATTCCCGTCACACCGGACTATGAGAGTGAAGGAATAGAGAGTGCACTTGTGTACTATGCCTGCCAATCCGCAGTGGAGCAGCGTGGCGGGTCTATGATCTAAAAACCCTCTCTCATGCGAGTGAGGAGGCCTGTGCCCAGCAGTGGGACGTTAATGGGCTGCTACTTACCTTTTTTTTTAAGCGTTATTTACGTTTGTTCATTTCACTGATTAATATTTCTATGGGCTTGTAGTCTATATAGTACATTATAATATTATAGTACTTACTTAAACACTCATGAACCCTTCATTGATAATTGCCAAGTGTAAATCTGTATTTTTCGCTCACTATGGGCCTCATGCGGAAGCTCAGAGTCAATCAGCGTGCGATGGAGATGGTTATTCTCAGAGTTTCTCTACGTGATCGAATCAGAAAGGAAGAGATCCGTAGTAGAACCAAAGTCACCGACATAGTCCTACGAATTGCGAAGCTGAAGTGCCAATGGATGGACCGATGGATGTTGGAGGCCGAAGGTGCTGGAGTGGCGACCCCGCGTCGAACGGCGCAGTATAGGCTGATCCCCCACAAAGTGGACCGATGATATAAAGAGGGTCGCTGGTAGCCGCTGGAGCCAGGCGACGCAAGATCAGGCCTTGTGGACGTCATAACATGAGATCTATGTCCAGCAGTGGACGTCCATCGGTTGAGGCGACGGCGACGACGAATTCTATATTACAATTACAGATATTTATTACTTTACGAATTCTAGTCATAATAAACTTTAGATTACGATTTAAAAGCCTTTGATTTGTATACTCCAAAAGTATAGTTTGTTAACAATGCTCTTAGCAACCCATTTGCTCGCGTGTTCCGTGAACCGGAAAGACTCGGCTGCGACCTGATTTTCAGTCTGAAAACTCGATGTAAACTGCATCAACAGTTTCCCATATATTATACAGCACTTATTGCCTTTTTCACGTTTTCCCTCGAAAACAATTTACGTATTGGTGCTTTTGAAGTTTTTAACGTATTTAACACACAACAAATTGCACTTGTGTTATACATGGTAAAAGTTAAACTTTGCCACTTGGCTTTTATAGTTATTTATTTATTGGTAACCCAACAGCGTTTTAACAAATTGTTACATAGAATAATTAATATACTTAAAATAAGGCCAATTACGGATTACACCAATTATTAAAATAATTATCAAAATAACAGAGTAGATATTAGGAAGTAAAAATTAGGAAACAATGAAAAGAAAAAACTGAAATATTCGCTGTGTTGTTAGTGAGTGTTATGTAGGTGTGAGTGGGTTTGTAAGAATTAGTGAGTGTATTTGTGTTTTTTGGTGGAATTTAGTAATGTAAGAAGAATTAATTAATTAGTGCCTGTTTTATAAAAAAAAAAGAAGAAAAGCTGGTATGCGTATATGTTAGTAACATATTTACATGAATAGGATACTACCTTCTCTAACGGTTTAAATAGCGATAAGACCGCCCATTTTACATAAGAATTACTCAAATTGAGTTAATGTATTATTATTTTGTGGTATTCAATAAAGTACTATCTATCTACATATATATTAGTATATGAATCATTTTATAAGTTCCAAGAGTACTTCGACGATAGACGATAGACGAAAATACACAATACCCATCTGAGTTTGTTGTGGGCTCTTCTCAGGACAGGACGCGAAGGAACTCTCGTAACTTAAGATTTTGAGTCGTTCTTTAATACCATAATTAGACGTACATTAGAATTGGTGTGTGGAAAAAAATATATTTAACGATTCAAAAGTGCTGGAATAGGCCTATTTGAATAAAGACATTTTGATCTGATTTGTAATTTTAATCGTCTATAAAATACTATTTAATTTTAATACTTGAAATTAATATATTTATTTCAAATATTAAAATTAATTAGCGATAATTTGAACAGCGCTATTTATTGAAAGCGTACGGGAAACGTTTATTTCTACGTAATTTAAAAAGCTGTTCCATATAACGTGGGAAGGAACTTTTTATATCTTTAAATGTAAAGATAAATAACTGCCTCATTGGTCTAGTGGTTAGCATGTTCGACTACAGACACGAGGTCCTGGGTTCGAGTCCCGAGTCGGGCCAATTCAAAAATTAATATTGAGTTTTCTATTAAGATTCTCTCAATATTTGCCCGAAGTTGGGAAGTTGGCGGTGTGATCCACCCCCGTGCCTCGGAGAGCACGTTAAGCCGTCGGTCCTGCGCCTGATCTCTCTCCGGTCGTGTCGGATTCCCGTCACATCGGACTATGAGAGTGAAGGAATAGAGAGTGCACTTGTGTACTATGCCTGCCAATCCGCAGTGGAGCAGCGTGGTGGGTCTATGTTTTATAAACCCTCGCCTCTCGGAGTTAGGAGACCTGTACCCAGCAGTGTGACGTTAATGGGCTGCTACTTACTAAAGATAAATAATCTTTGTTTAACAACGAAAGTTTAAAAGAAAATTTAAACGTCTTGGTGGCTAGATAGAAACTTAATAGAGTTGCTTTTACATTCTTTAGATTGTCCACGACTTAGGCATGATTAAAATGTACTTAAGCTAAAAGCTAACACAGCTTCGGAGTTACAAAGTGCCGAGCTGAGGACCTCAACTCTCTCATTAAGAAGTTTGTCGGACTTTCGCCTCGATAATTTACGAATGAAGGTGAAAACGAGCACTTATTAACATCCGCCACCGAAATTACTTTGTTAAAACCGCTAAAGGGAATGTTTGGGGAAGTTTCGAAGGGTACAATTATTGAGTCACTCTCATGGCTACGAGTTCTTTATTTATTCAGTCAGCAAAGGATTATCTTACTATATACAAAAGAGACTGGTTTGAATAATATTACTATACTAATAATTAGCTCTAATCTGTATTCTCAATACTCATTAATATAATTAAGTCTTTCGCATTTTTACAAATATTTCTTTATGACCTTTCGACATCAATCTGGAAACAAATTATTGATTCGTTATTTTTTTATTTTTATTTTTTATTCGAATATTTTAAAAACCGTTATTCCATTAAAGCGTTAAATTGAACATTAAAAATTTTGTACTCAAACAATAACGCTTTGTTTGTGGTAAAATACAGAATACTTTCAATAGATTTTCTTTTGCTTTATATCATCTTACCTAAAACGATTGAACATTGCACAATAAACATTATTTTTTATTATATATAATAAATATAGGCAACTGATAGCGTTGTGGTTGCAAAGCAACGAATGTAATTAAATATTTGTATAGAACATCTAAGAAAAGTAAACAATTTTCCTCTCTCCAGTACCTTTCCAGATAAATTTCTCTTAGGATTATTAGAAGAAGTTTCATTGTAGATTAACTAGTCATACCTATATCTTAAGGTTTTTAGAGCATTAACTCACCACGCTGCTCCACTGCGGGTTGATAGGTTGATATATATGTTATTGGTGTAAATATTACAATAAAAAGGAAACAAAACTGTTTTAGGTGTAAAACATGGGGAGATCTATGAGAAAACAACATCTCTTTTAAAGTTTATTTAATTGATTTCACATTCTTAAAAATGCTTTGAAGATTTCCTACTCGCTTTGAATTCTTGAAGCTTTTGATCGATAGTTTAAATTTGTACCTTCAATGAAACATCGTGATCTATTTAATCATTGTATGTCTATATCTTATGAGAGAAATGCTTTAGCATCGAAATTGGCTATTACTTTATTCATTAGGTATTAAAAAGATATTTTAAGTAACCCGGCAAATCTGCTTAGCTACATTATATCCCTGACTTAACTGGGGTACCAATATTAAATCCAGGAATAACAATGAGCCCCTTTCATGCCAATTTGAATACAAATGCCCTCACCGACCCCTTGTTAAAGCGTAGATATGCAATAAGATACGGCGCACCTTATTACCACGGTTTTATGCTCGTACCAAGCTAAATTAGAGGTGATTTGTCAGCAATATATACATAATTTATGCATGTATTAAGTTGCTGGCCTAATATTTTGTTTATTTTCGACGGGCTTAATGGCGTAATAGTGCAGCTAGTCCGTTGACTGAACAGCTTGCGGAGCTTGTTTCCTGGCAGGACAAATACCGGAAATGGAGATGTGAAGGCAGCCATCTCACCCTCAAAGATAATGTTTTGTATACTGCAGAAACTAATAAAAGATAAATTACCCTTTAATACCTTCTCATCTTAGAATGTATTGTTACTCCCTATAAGATTAAATCCGTTAAGCAGTTACATATCTGCAATAAGGAATAAAAAACAATAGTCACCTATGCCGTTTTTTTAGTTAACCTCCAGGAGTGTGGAATACGCTGGATATACTGGAACACCCACTAAAACACAGCGAGACCTTCTTCATACTGTATGGACCAGATAATCACTGAAGCATTTAGCTCTGGCATTCCGGATGAATCCGACTCCAAGGTTAAAAAGGAACTGGGAGCAAAAGGACAAAGCTGCACCTTCTGGCAATCCCTCGCCTGCCTGTGATTAGCTTCGACCGCATTCTCATTCTCTCTATACTGCCTCCATCTGCAAGATGACGGCTTTAGAGAAGGAGGACGCGTCCCTCCAACCTGGCTCCTAACCGAGCATAGCACGCACTATGCTCGTGAACGAGAGGTCGTTCCCCTTTCTTTATTACTAGTTTAAAAAATATCCTAAATTATGTCCCTCATAGTTTTTGTATTTATCATATAAAGTAAAGCTAAAGCTACCAAAATTAACAAGCAATAACGAATCAAGAAGACTATCTGTTTGTAAATTACAGAAACTTTATTAACCATAAAGTAACTAGTAAAGGTTTAGTCTATAAAATATAATAATTAATGTCATATTGTAAAGAAATAATCTTTCTTTAAAGTAACATTTATTTCATAGCATAAATGTCATAACAAATACTTAACTCGAGAGAATCTTAAGACTTGAGATAGAGTTGAGTATACTCTCAACAGTTTCCAGTCTACTAAGCTACTCTGTTTTATTATAATAAAAACAAGTTGGTAGCTATTACAATCTTCTATTTTACTGAAATGAAACTGTCATCAATATTCCTTATAGACACTGTTAAATATTTTGTATTTACGTTACTATGATGGGAAATATGTAAAAAAATACTAGACGTAATAAACTCCAATCAATTTTCATGTTTCTGTAGTGAACACTTCTTTAGTCGCTCATTGCTCTCTATATTGTGACTATTGACTGAGTCGTCACGCTCGTAACCTAAGTAAACCTTGTTTCAGTAAAATTAAGTGAGCGAATAAGTTACATTCAACACTTTACTGCTATATTTTAATATATAGAAAATGAAGGAAAAGGCTTAGATTTACAAGTAGATTAAACGCAATGATTATTACTAATAGCGTCGTTGGATCGTACCCTGAGGGGTTACAACTAAGTTCTCTTACTAAAACTGTTTTAAGCATAATTAGACTTTTCGGTGATGGAAAACACAGTGAACTGTGATGGCCCATTGAATGGGCGTGTGGATTTTGTTAAGAGAGCCATCGATTTAAAGACTGAGTGCATATCCCAGAAGCAATTCTAAAGGATATGTAGCCCACCAACATTAATAAGAGCTTCGTGATGAGTCTGTATTTTTAAAATTCTCTGTTTTTTTAGTGGGAAGGGCCTTTTTGTTGTTGCTGGAAAAGGCAATTTACGCAAATTACTCGGTCATGGAGGAGATCTCGCAATACCCATCTCTAGCATAACCCTCTTCTTCTATTAGTGAGGCACCAAGTGTTCAGCCTTCGCATTCCGCACCTGTGTCCCGGATGAGTCCGACGGAGAATTCACGGAGACGGGAGGACGTGCGCAAATATGCGCCGCCTTATGTCCCACCTCCTTCGGCGGAGAGGAAGCTTACACAGCATTCTCTCTCTCGTGGGCTTTCTTCAGCCAGACTATCGTCTCGAAGACTGGAGAGCATCGTGCCTACAATGCTCCGCAACCAGAGGTCGCGACCGATCAACTGCCCCACACTGATGACATGCGGGAGACTCCTTCTGGCCAATTCGGTGCAGTAACTTTTCGAAGCACCCACGTCCGATCAGAACCTGCACTAGTCTGTATAAAAGCGTCCCGTGCTCTCTGGAAAGCCGTTTTTCCAGGTGAGGACGGATAGCCACGCTACCGCTACCTCTGTCGGCCAGGACTCTGTTCTTCCGGATCTCGTCCTCGCCTCCTCCGGGCATCAGGATGAAGGCCAGCTGCTTTTGCAGCCTCTCAATACCCCAACGGGAGATCGTCCATGAGAAGGGTCGCTGCCGTCCAGGATACTGTACCGTACCTTCATATTTCCCTGATCGCTATTACCCTCTGTGACTTGTGCAAGCAGAGGATGTTTGATGCGGTCAAGGCATCGACCCATACGAGTGCACCGTGCAACAGCATACTGGCGACGATACCAGCGTACAATCTCCTTCAGGGCGATCCAGGACGTCCCACATTAGGCAGCAATCTACAGAGTGCGCCCCAGTGCCCAGCTTTGCGACATCAATAGGCTGCTTCTTACTCATTTTATCTATACTATACTATCTTATTGCCTTTCAAAGAATATATTTCATTGGATGTAACAGCATAAAATATTTATTATTTTTAAAATACTATTCGTAGTTTTTTGAAGAGCTTTTTATTTGTCATAGAACCGCGTCTCTACAGATTTCCTAGTGCCTGAGTGACTCTTGAGGCAAGTTGGATAATGCTTCAACCTCTTAGAATATCCGGTTACGTCTGGCGCCACCAACTACTATTGATATTGAAATAAATTTGTATTGAAGAAAAGGATATTATAAAATGATTCTTTTCTTTATTGCAGGAGCAACATATTGCCCTGTTTTATCGGAGAAAATTTAAGTTATTATAATTAAATGAATGCCCATATAAAAGTTTTGTCTCATTTCAAAAGTCAAAGGAGAAGTGTGAGATAAACCTACAAATTAAAGTGTAATTTGTCTAATTTTGAACTGCTCGGAGGCTTATATATATCGGTTTATATCTCGGAGAAAAAGAATAATAGGTACCCCGATGACATCGTCATCAGTCGACTCCATAATTCAATCTCCAAACTGTGGGCGTCGGTGGATAATGCTACATACCTACATACATAGCATCACGCCTCATTCCCATAGGGGTAGGCAGAGACAACATCCTTCCACTTGCCACGATCCTTGCATATCTCCCAGGCTTTTTTCATTCTCATTAAACCTTTCATACAAGTTCGTCGGTTTCGAGTACTCTTGACCTGGCCCTTATTTAAAATGTCCTGGATTTGGTCCAGGAACGTTCGCCGTGGTCTACCCCTTCCAATTTTCGCATTCACTCTTGACTCATAAATTCTTTTTGTTAGTCTCCTTTCATTCATTCTCTCTACATGCCCAAACCATCTAAGCATACCTTTCTCAATTTTAGTTACTACGTCTTCTTGTATACCACAACATTCTCTTATCACACTATTTCTTACTCTGTCCCTCAGTTTTAATCCAGTCATGCTTGTCAACGCTCTCATCTCTACCGCATTTATTTTACGTTTGTGATTCTTTTGCCATACCCAACTTTCACTACCATACATAAGTGTTGGCACCAACACTCCAGCATGCATAGCCAGTCTAGCCCTTTGAGACACCATCTGGCTATTCATAAAGGCGTGCAGAGCATCATTTACCATATTCCCTGCATTTACTCTCCTTTCAAAATCACTTTCACATGTTCCATCTTTTGTAAATTTAGATCCCAAATATACAAATTCTTTCACTTCTTCCACTTGTTCCCCATCTATCAAAATATTGCCATTCATCATAGATTCATCTCGTTCAAAAAGCATAACTTTCGTTTTGTTTACATTCACTTGCATTCCTTTCCCTTTCAAAGCTTTATTCATAATATTTATAATAGGTGCAATCAAATAAGTATTATTAATTAACTCAGATTATAATGTTCAATCACTTAATGTTCACAAACTCATTAATAATAATAGCTAGTTTCAACACGACAGTTTCAAAAGTCAACCGCACCGGCGGGCCGTCACCCGAGAACTGCGGAGAGACGCGCGCCGGACTACCACGTATTGACTCTGCCCCACGCCGATAGACAGATGGCGCCAGCGTATCCGACATATATATTTCGAAGAATAAAAGAGAAAGAAGCATGAAGCATAGGGGCGTAGGATTCTCCGCCGACATCGCCATTAATGGCATCCATAATTCAATTTTCCATAATATGGGCGTTGGTGGGTAATGTTGGTGCAATAAAACACTTTATTAATTAACTCAAACTATAATGTCCAATTTTATAAGGTGGTAAGCATTCTTAAATGTTCCACGACTGTAACACTCAAAAAGTATTAGCAAAATTGGTCCAGCCGTTCTCGCGTGACCAAGGAAAATAGAGATTTGTATATTGAAACTAACTGTTTCCGGTGGTGTCACCCACGTAGTTAATCCCGTGGAGATATGAATAAATTCGTTTTTTATCAGAAGGAATAATCTAAACCTTCTCACAAAAAACTTCAACAAAATTGATTATGACGTCCAGGAATTCAGTGACATAAACACGCAACTAGGAATTAAATTACATATAAAAATATATACAAGATAATGTCCAATAGAATTTAACCATATCCATTATGTCATTGAATAGCCAGAATAACTGATTGAACTATGAATCCCATTGAACAGTTTGTAGATAATGCGGGTAGATAATAACTAGAAATCATATTCTATAATATCTATACACCACTTGGTTACACAATGCACAATTACTACGTAAAAAGTCTTACTGGAGTTAAGATTATTAAAAATAATAACTTGTATATAATGCTAACTGTTTTCTATTCGTTATTAAAAGAAATAAGCGTTTAGAGACGATAAACTACAATTCGAAAAGAATTTTCTCGATTTTCTGTGCGTTCTTAATAGCAAGCAAAGAACGCACGCCGCAGGTTTTTTAACTAAATCAATCGCAATAGTACGAATAAAAATTATAACTTAAAACTGGAATAACTTACATACTAGCGTTATTATAATAAAGAAGCTTAAAAGCTTATAAGATTGGTGCTAACACATCAGCGCTGGAAACTATCTGTTCCCCAGAGTGACAGCTGCATTATTCCCAATAACGTAGTTATGCGGGAAAATTCATTCTTAGTCCCAAGAAAAATATGTATAAACCATCGTTTTTTAATGTTATACCGTGGGAATATGGAGAAATCCGTCGTTAGTGAGCATCTAAGTCGCGTCACGTATTTTATAATGTGTGGAATCAATTTCAATAATATTCGTGTATTAAGTAATATTTTTATAGCTCTTCAGGGCGAAGACGAATCCAGCAAATTATCGATCGCTAAAATAAAATCGATCGAGTACAGAACTCAATACGCCCGATTACCTTTGCAGTGTGGACCTTTAAATAAACATGGATACCAAAAATCATGCCAAACATCCATGCTCCGCCCCAACCAGTCACCGTTGAGAAATCAAGACTCAAAGTTGTAGACGAGAACTACCTGGGACCCATGATCCTATTAGGTAGGCCCAACTTTGTAAAAGAGATCAACCGCCGAATCCGAATACGGGACATCTTTTATCCAAAATTCCTCAGTGCCTGAAGACTAAAGTCTTCGAACAGTGCGTGTTGCTAGCGATTACATATTCTTCCGAGACATAGCTGCTGACTATGGGCCTCGTTAGAGACTCAGATTCACTCAGCGGACAATGGAGAGGTCTATGCTAAGGTTTCTCTATGTGATCAAATCTATGTGAGCAAGTCCTTAGTAATAAATGGTGTAACGCTCTGTGTAACTTTATATTTTTATATGTCCATAGATAATAACATTATAAATTATATTTCATTTGGATTGCAAGATGTCTTTTTCCATTAAAATTATTACGTAACCTTAAACATAAATTGAAAAAAACTTTTCATAAGCTAAATAACAAAAGTTCTTAATATAACTTAAGTGAACTCCGCGAAAGTTGAATAAACGTAAAGTTCTCAAAGCAACGTCTCATAAAACATTCTTTACAATGTTAGCAACCTGCGCAGCCTCAAGGAGATAGTTGTGAATATTACCTTCAAGTTTAAAGGCTTCCAACTTGAAATTTTATGTAAAACTCTACTTCTAGATCGTGTTAGAATACATAGTAACCCGTTCTTAATGACAGAATACATCGCAAACGTAACGTGTAACGCTGTAATAGTTTTTGCGACGGTGATATGTATATAGGGCGCGCTTCCATTTCGTTGCTTGTAATTATTTTTCTGCAGAACCTTTTCTGAAAAAACGACACTTATTCCTTATAACATTAGCTATCTATCAGTGAAAAACTTATCAAAATCGCTTCAGCGTTTTCAGAGATGGGCCTGGTCAAACTTATGTAATCTATGATGATCTCAAAAGTAGTAAGTAATCTATGTAAGTGCCGTGTATATTTCTACATTTATTTAGTGGGAAATTGTTAATATGAAATTACAAACAGACGCTCCAATTCTTTTTATTTGTGTATATACGTCATAGGTTTAGCCGACGGTTGCTTGTGGGTTTACTTCTGTCACTAACAGCGGGGTAGTCCTTTGAGCAAGTGATATATTATTATGTTCAAACGTTTTATATATGAAAATTCGTTTAAAGTGTTTATGCGGTCTGATGTACGAGTAAATAAGAATTTAGAGGGTATTGCTAGAAAAAAAACAGCAAAGTTGATATTAAACAAGGCCTGTAACAAAAAAAACTTTAGAATACATTCGCTCTTTCATTAAATAAGACACCTGCTTTTCACCTTGGTATCGTCGGTGTAACTCCCAATGCTGAGAGAATATGGGATTACCAGATCATATTGAGCGTCTACATCAGTGCAGAAGACGCTTCCGTTTATTAAAAGCAATCAGGCAATTAGTTTTAGATATTTCCTGATGTGTGATCGTTTGTCAATCTTTACATAGAGTTGCATCCGCTGTCTGTTCGCATAGATTTTTTAAAGTAATCAAAGGATTTTAAAACATTTCAGCTATAAATAGAATGATGCATGAGGAAGGTATATATATTCTATTTATATATATATATATATATATATATATATATATATATATATATATATATATATAACATACGTATTATAAGATAGAAAAGTTGAATAATTCAAAGATTTGTAAGGTGAAGTCGTTACAATCATATTTTTGTATGTTTAAATCGCAAATGATGGCAAAAACTTCCTACGTTACTTGCCATGTACTATTGTATTGTTTAGGTTAAAAAGATCTTTTTATATGTATAGGATAACCCACAGTAACCATTTTCATCTTTTACATGTGCCAAAGAAATATGTGTTATTTACTAACTTATTTTATACAATACAGTATCATTCCTTATCCAATTGAAAGCATTACACATGTGAATTTTATTTCGATCAAAACTACCCCTATAAGTATTTCATTAAAGTGTATATCTTAGGAGATATCAAAGATTTTCGTACGCCAGCTAGTTATATATGTCGGAGAATAAGAAAGAAAAGGAAAGTATAAAGCAAAGGGACGTAGGGTTCTCCGCCGATATCGTCATTAATGGCATTCACAATGTCCATACTGTGGGTGTTCGTGGGTAATGTTAGTGCAGTTAAACACTTTATTAACTCAGATTATAATGTTCAATCACTTAATGTTCCCGATATCAATTTACACAACCTCATTAATAATAATAGCTAGAATAGTCGACTGCTCCGGCGGAACGTCACCCGAAAACTACCGAAAGACGCACCTATTGACTCTGCCCCACGCCAATAGACAGATGGCGCCAGCGTTCCACAGACTATTGCACACGGACCAGCGATCCACATACTATTGCACTCCGACATATATAAATGTAGATTTAAAAATATATTCATTCCTACTATGTAAGCTATATAAATTTGAATCAGTAGACGAATACAGCCACGATATTTCACTTACAATATAATTTAAACTTAAACTTTCGTGTTTTATCAACATACTGACTATTTTAACGGGTACATACCACGATGGCTTTTTTTGAATTTTGTCGATGTTTCAAGCCAGTTCCATGGATCGTGGTCACGACGTAACTGCTGTGGGCGATTGTGTCAAGCTGTCAAGGGCAGAGTCTGTCTTCTCTACGTCTAATCCTATTATTTTTCACGGGACCCACATCCATTTTTCGGCATACTACACTCAAAACGTCACGTTTTAATTTCGAAAAATTGCGTCGTTTGTTCATTTGGCATAACTTCAACACTGGATTCCACGTATCCGCCAGCTTAAAACCATCTTCGCGATTGAAATTAGGATGCTTTTCAATTTCAATGGCCTCGCGAACTAATCTCGGCATATAGTAGCGGTCCGCGGACTTTTGGACTATGAAGTTCTATCCAGTGTTGAGTTCCCTGCTGCAAGATATGCTCTGCGATCGCAGATTTTTGTGTGTCGTTGTGCTTGACGGCATTTATGTGTTCTGACACACGCGTTGCTATGGAACGCTTCGTTTGCCTAATATAAGAGCTTCCACAGCTGCAGTCAATTTTGTTAACGCCTGGACATTGATATGGTAAACGATCTTTCGGAGATCTTACCATGTTTCTTATCTTTAAGGGAGTGAAGACAGTCTCAATGCTATAGTTGTTTCTCAGTAGCCTGCCTACTCTGTCCGTTACACCTTTTACAAAAGGTAAATAGGCCTTTGGCCTTTCTAACTCTAAAGGTCGTTTATGGTGTCTATGCTTGATGACGGGTTTTGGGAATCAAAAACGGCACAAAATTCAAAAACACCATCATTGTATACAATATTAAGTTTCAAAGCAAATCTATGCAGATATCAATTTAACTGAAAGTGTATCCCGAGAAAGTTTTGTTGGACTGTAATTTTATCGCAGACATACGTACGACCAACATTTGTGGTTTCACAAATGTCACATGACCTCGCAACAGTGAAATTCTTGAATAAATTTTCCTTAGGCCAAGGAATATTTGTATACTAACATGTAGAAGTTTATGCCACAATGTACCCCAAAGACCTCCAATACCGTCTAAGTTTACTGTCATATCTTTTTATTGCTGAAAGGATGCCTTTAATATTAATCTCATCTGCAAGATAGAAGCAAATTAACCTGGTAAAAGATAATTTACCTCCCATAGTTTCCACACCACATGGTAAACATAAAAAATATGGAAATGTGCGAGTTTTAGACATAAAATGACTAAACAAATTTAATTTTATCTTTGGATTATATAAAGTTTAGACGTATATGGATTTATATAGTTTTATTTAATGTCAGATTTGTAATAATTTTGGTCATTAACATCTGTCTCATTGGTCTAGTGGTTAGCATGTTCGACTACAGACATGAGAACCTGGGTTTGAGTCCCGGGTCGGGCCAACTCGAAATTGATATCGAGTTTTCTATTACGATTTTCTCAATATTTGACCGAAGTTGGGAAAAATTTGGCGGTGATGTGATCCGTGCCTCGGAGAGCACGTTAAGCCGTCGGTTCTGCCCCTGATCCGTTTCCAGTCGTGTCGGATTGCTGTCACGTCGGACTATGAGACTGAAGGAATAGAGAGTACACTTGCGTACTATGCCAGCCGATCCACAGTGGAGCAGCGTGGTGGATCTATGCTCTAAAAACTCACTCTCATATGAGTGAGGAGGCCTGTGTCCAGCAGTGGGACGCTAATGGGCTGCTGCTACTACTCTTTACCTTATGCAAAAATTTAGCTCTTCCCGGCTTTGTCAGCCTCGTACTTTCCAATCCCATGGGAATACGTATATGTGTTCTTCTAAAACCATCGTCCCATAATTCTAATGAAGATGTAAGGCACATCGATTGGATGGTTTCAATGTTTATAACAGACAGGTAGAAACATTTGCTGAGCCCTAAATATATTATAGATTGTGTTAATTGTTAGGTATAACATTTATAATACACGTACAAACATAGATAACCCAACGCACTAAAAGCAACTGCTACCATGCCATTGCCCATTAACTGATGACTATGCAAATTGTAACATTGTCATAGATGAGCTGTATAATTATTATATACTAGTGGAAAGCTTCCCTCAAGTATGAGAGTATATTATACCAACATGTTTTATCTGACTATCTCGATGCCTCGAATAAGTGGAAATGGATGTAGTAAGTTATCTTTAAAACATAAATATATGCCGTCATGATTTTCAAAAGAGGAAGTATCTTACCATACGTTTTTTTGTGTTTAAGTAAAACTTCTTTAGCCGCAGCAGGGTCGAATAGTTACGGATGAAACGCGTGATTAGCGTCACGCAGATGTGCAGCATTTTTTATGCTAATTCATTTGAAAGTTAGGTGGCTTTAATACTTAGAAATAACATGTGGCATTTTAATTTACCACTCGTCATTTAATAATTTAATATTCTATTTTTCATAAATTTCTTTTCTAAATTTCTAATATTTAATTCATAATTTCTAATATTCATTTGAAATTAAAATAAATTATTTGTAGTGGTTTTCGACACTTTTAATATTTTAACGTCCATTAAATTCATTAGATTTCTAACATATCTTCCTTTATTCCTCCCTCTAAGTATCCGAAATCCAAAGTTTTAGATTTGTATAGATATATGTCGGAGAACAAGAGAGAAGGAGAAGCATCATGCATAGGGGCGTAGGGCTCCCCGCCGACGTCGTCAACAATGGCATCCAAAATTTCCATACTGTGTGCGTTCGTGGGTAATGTTGGTGCAATCAAACACTTTATTAATTAACTCAGATTATAATGTTCAATCATTTAATGTTCCTGACATCAATTTACACAACCTCATTAATAATAATAACTAGAATAGTCGACTGCTCCGGCGGATCGTCACCCGAGAACTACCGAGACACGCGCCGGTCTGCCACTTATTCACTCTGCCCCACGCCGATGGGCAGATGGCGCCAGCGTTCCACAGGCTACTGCTCACGGACCAGAGATCCACAGACTATAGCACTCCGACATATATATAAGACTTAAAAAATTAGTTTGCTAAAGAAGTTTCTCTTCTGACATGTGTACTTTGTATGCACGCACTTTTAACTTATATATATCTAAAGGATTGGACAACTTTTCCGCCGAAAGTTCACAGGTGGCTTGACTTTTTCTGACACTTGCAACAATTATAATCCGTTCAGTTTATCACTAACAAACAGACAAATGCAGAAAGGGACTTTGTTTTTATAATATGTAAGGTAAAATATCAAAATGAAATTTACTCAAAGCGTCCTTTTACAATAAAGAAATGTGGGCCTCTTTTTAAGGACATAGAGATCGCGTATGTATAACTTGTATTTCTTTATGGCTGACAGCTTAGCGCTTCACTGTGCCCTCACCTGATGGTAAGTGATGATACAGTCTAAGATTGAAACACGCTAATCTGGTAAATGGCGACATACCCCTTACGGTTTCCACACAGCATTGTACCGGAACACAAATCTCTTTGTTTAGGCGGTACGTCTTTGCTGGTAAGGTGGTATCTAGCTACGGCAGAAGCCTCCCACCAGACCAGACTCAGACAAATTAGAAAATACAATTTCCTAAATTCGTCCTACCGGGAATCGAACCCGGGACGTCTGCTAGCAAGGCGAGTAGTCGCACTACTGCGCCAGTGAGGCCGACAAAGTTATATTAAGATAATGTCGTCGTCGTCGTCGTCGCTTCAACCGATGGACGTCCACGTCAGAATCGCTGTCTGAATCTAAATTTCAAGCCAATTACGAGTAGTTTTGAAAATCTCCAAACAGAGTCCAGTTGTCTAAAGCTATCTTCGAATTGCTGTTTATCTAATTAACCGGTTTGCGGACCATCGTTTCAATGATTTTAAAGTCCATAATGACACAGTTATATGCAGATAATGATCTAAAATGTACATATATAGCATCACACCTCATTCCCATAGAGGTTGGCAGAGACCAAGTCCTTCCACTTGCCACGATCCTTGTATATCTCCTTCGCTTCTTTCATTCTCATTAAACCTTTCATACAAGTTCTTTGGTTAGAGTACGCTTAACCTGTCCCTTATTAAAAATGTCCTGGATTTGGTACAGGAACGTACGCCTTGGTGTTCCCCTTCCAACTTCCCTATTCACTCTTGACTCGTAAATCCCTTTTGTCAGTCTCTTTTTATTCATTCTCTTTTAAGAATTAATGATATATCTTTGATAAAATTATACATTTTGAACTAATGAATGATTTTCAACAAATTTATGAACACTAGTCTACATAAACTCATATATAATAATATTATTAATGCTAGAAGTTTGATTTTCCTATATAATTTATAGGACATATAGTGCACATAGATAAAATACGAAAGAAGCAGTTGTTTGCACGTTTAATTAGGGACCCATTTACGTTGCTCTATTTCTGTTGTTTAAATAGACATTTATTATGTTATTTGCTGTACTTTCATCCCATTAATATATAATGATATGTATATTAAAAATTACATCAAAAGGTAGGATTTGTACACATATGGGATTTCATAATATACGGCCAACAGAAGGATGAAAAAACGTTTGCCTTCGTCTTCCCCTTCCCACTTTTTGTCAATCTCCTTTCATTCATTCTCCCAACGTGTCTAAACCATCTAAGCATACCTTTCTCAAATTCATCTATTAGATCTTCTTTTATACCACAATGTCCTCTTATCACACTATTTCTTATTTGGTCACTCAGCTCAATCCACTCATACTTCTCAACGCTCTCACGTGGTTTCAAATTTGCTATTTATATCAAAGCCTATTTAATATTTCGCCTCTATCTATAACTTAACTTTAATTATAAAACTTTCACGGAAATTTTTATATTTATTTAAAAAAATTGCGTGTTTATAAAACTGCTATAAATCACAGGTAGTAATTTATAACTCCGGCATCTATAGACGCTTAGACAATACAGACTCACCAAACAAATGATTACATTACACAATTAACAGAACCTTTTGTTTATTTGTGCCCTGTTGCTTGCAAATAAATTTATTTCTATTCTTTATTTTCAGTAGATTACCACCCCAAGCGTCGTCTGATGATCTATTTTTCTACCCTTCATACAATATTCACGCTTTATTAAATTGCTATATTTATAACACTAACTGTTATATTGTTTATTAAAAAAATACTTCGTAGATGAATAGATAAATTCTTTGTTAGAAACTAAAACGTACAGAAAATAATGTTAAATAAATAAGTTAGCTGTTACTAGTTACCACGTTCATCATTCCTTCAACTTAATTCAGTGAGTTAACAGCAATCTAATTATTAATAATTACTACATCTTTATTAATAAGATAGCATGAGTTCTAGAAACTTCGTATTAAAGAGGCTGGCGCTAAGATACTTTAACAAAGTTTAAACAATTAGCAATTAAAACTTTACTTTTATAAGGTAAAATTACATTACAGTTGTAGAACAATTTTACGTCCAATACGTCTGGAAATGTCTTTAAATTTTAATGTAATTCTACTGTATTTTGTCACTGATGTATATGTAAACCCTTTCTCTTATAAGTGAGGAGGTTTATACCCAGCAGTGGGACGTCAATAGGCTATTTACTTTACCTGTAACTATGTATGTATATGTTATGGAAACCTGTGTGAAAAGTGGGTTATTACAAAGTTATTTTTAATTTAATGAGAAAATTGCTTGTCTAATAAAATAATGAAGGCATTCGATACTTGTTATGGGTTTCTCTATGATAAAACATATATAATGCCTGACGAAGTTATAAAAAATACCTTCTAAGAATCTATTTATAATAAATATTGTATAACAAGTACTATAAGAAAAAAAATATAGCTAATTCTCAAGCACAAATATCTTATACGTATTACATAGAAGGAAATCTCTTAATTTTGTAGAATTTTATATAAACTCAATAATGGAAAACCATCAATTTGAATTTGAGTGAATTAATTGAAAAAGTATCTATAGAGTAAGTATGAAATTTTAATAGTAATTGAAACTATATAAAGTAAATTTAAGAATAAATACCGCTAAGGTTGAAAGGGAAAATTAGTCCAGTTCATGAATCCATAGGCTTATAACAAACCCTTTAGCCAAAATTTTCCATTTAACTCGGGGCGGGTTAAAGTGTAACTGAAAAGAAACCATTAAAAAAAGGTTGGCACTCCCAACAAGACTAATGGAATTGATCCTGAATATTCTTTCGTTTAATTTTATCCGTGAAGAGAAAATAAAAATACTATTTGCGTATCGAATTACTGAAGTTAAAAGTATTTATGGGGGTTCTAGAAATTCGGCTTAGTTTCATCACTTCAGTGCGAGTATTTCAATTATAAGAGTCCATAGCCTTATAATTATCAATACATTATATTCAACCAAGTTAAATCAAATCAAAAACTCTTTAATCAAATGTATTTTTTCAAAAAATAATGTGGATTTTAATCATTTTATTTTATACATAAAGTTACAAAGCTTTTTCTCTCTTATTTCTGATAAAAATCCTATTCTCCAAAATGCTTTTTGTAGTCTAAATAATCCTTCCAATTAAAATATTATTTTTCAATTAACTTTCTCTTAATAAAGGTTTGAAATTCATATACATAAAAGTTTTTTCTTGCTGACATTGTGGCGCTTAAGTGTAAACTAATGGTAATCTAATGGTAATTGTGATGACACAATCATGGAAGCGTGCTGATCTGGTAAGAGGCAATCTACCTCTTATGGTTTTTACACAAATTTCTTTGCTTGGCGATTATGTATACAAAGTTGTTTAGTTGACGAAATAACACGTTTTTGTTTTATGCAATTTGTAGTATGCAAAATAATGAAACTATCTATAAAAGTATTTGTAACTACTTTAAATAAAAGAAAATATTCTGAACGCTATTTATTTTGGTTGGTTGAGAATATGTAAACAATAATTTGTTTTGCGTAATCACGTCAGTCTCACGTCGGATCGAATACGCCTACAGTAATGGAAACACTAGATTTCGGTTTTGGGAAATCATTGTTTGGTTTTCATTTGGCTTCGCTTATATAAGTCTTGGTCAAGTGGTTTATATGTTTTCTTTTCATGAACGTTTTAAGTTTACTGAACAAATCATTATTTAGAGATCCCAATCATTACTTATAAAAAGATATGTGATTAAACATTTTGATTATCAATACTCTTTCTAAGGTGATGTAGGCAAGTTATCGTGTTTATGCAATACATCCTTACAAAAAATATTATAAAACATAGTCTTTTACCGCGTGGGTTTCGTTGTTTTGCGATAAACTCGAAAACTATTGCATGGATTTTCATGTCGCTTCCGCCAATAAGTGAAGAGGAAGATGTATATAAATATATATACATCTTCCTCTTCACTTATTATAATAAATATATATATATATATATATATATATATATATATATATATATATAAATTTATTTATTTATTTATTTATTTATTTAAAAACAATACAAAATACAAATATATATATATATATATATATATATATATATATAATAATCAATTAGCCTCGGAGATATTATCGAAAGAAATCCTGCAACCTTTTCAATCTAAGATAAAAACTTCGCTACACTATAAAATGTAAAAGGACTTATCGTGTTAATATACACGGATCTTCTCGTTATCATTCCCAAGGGATTGTAGAATAATGGTGATTCACAACGTCTGCCGTTCTTCATTATGTTAATTACTTATTAAAGCTTGTTTAAAACATTTTAAGCTTAAAATTATGCTCTAATGTTACTAAGAACTTTCCAGATAATAGATGAACTTCTTTGTAGTCGCTTCAACAGATGGACGTCCACTGCTGGACTTAGGTCTCACGTAATGCCGTTCACAAGGCCCGATCTTGTGCCGCCTGGCTCCAGCGGCTACCGGCGACCCTCTTTATGTCGTCGGTCCACCTTGTGTCAGAGTCTCCCTACACTGCGCCGTCCGGTGTGGGGTCGCCACTCCAGCCTCTTCGGCCCCCAAAGTCCATCGGTCCTTCGGACTATGTGCTCCGCCCATTGCCACTTCAGGTTCACGATTCGCAGGACTATGTCGGTGAATCTGGTTCTACTACGGATCTCTTCATTTCTGATTTGATCACGTAGAGAAACTCCGAGCATAGCCCTCTCCATCGCACGCTGAGTGACTCTGAGCTTCCGCATGAGGCCCATAGTCAGCGACCATATCTCAGAACCGTAGGTCATCACTGGCAGCACGCACTGTTCGAAGACTTTGGTCTTCAGGCACTAAGGGTTATCGTACGAAAATATCTGGCGTAACTTCCCGAACGCAGCCCAACCGAGTTGGATTCGGCGGTTGATCTACTTCTCGTAATTGAATCTACCTGGATCTAGCTGGACTATATGTCTCAGGTATGTGTACTCGTCAAGAATTTCGAAAGCTGAGTTCTCAACTATAATTGGGTGAGGCGGTACATGGATATTAGATATAATTTTCGTCTTATCCATGTTCATTCTGGTCTTGCCGGCGAGTCCTACACTCCCTGCCTTGTGGCAGAGGTGCACAATGCATTGTCCAGCGGAAAAAAGGCCTCCTCACTCATATGTGAGAGGGTTGTTAGTGTATAGACCTACCACGCTGCTCCACTGCGGGTTGGCAGGCATATTATATAAGTGCACTCTCTATGCCTTCACTCTCTTAGGCCGATGTGACGGAAATCCGATATGACCGGAAAGTTATCAGGCGCAGCACCCACGGCTTAACGTGCTCTCCAAGGTAGGGGGTGCAACACACCACCAAATTCCCAACTTCGGGCAAATATCGAGATAATCTTTAATAGAGAACTCAATATCGATTTTTAAATTGGCCCGACCCGGTACTCCAACCCAGGAGCTCATGTCTGCAGTCTAACATGCTAACCACTAGACCAATGAGGCAGGTATATTATATTATATATATCGGAGTGCAGTACTCTGTGGAACGCTGGCGCCATCTATCGGCGTGGGACAGAGTCATGTGTCGTAAGCCGGCGGCGAACTAGCTAATTCTCGAGTGATGGTCGGCCGGAGTGGTTGATTATTGAAAATGTCGCGTTCCTAGCTATTATTACTACTGAATTTAAGTATATTGATATCGGGAACATTAAGTGGTTGAACATTATAATCTGAGTTAATTAATAAAGTGTTTGATTGCACCAACATCACCCGTTAACGCCCACCATATGGACATTGAAATATTGATGACATTAATGACGATGTCGGCGGAGAACCTTACGCCCCTATGTTTTATGCTTCCTTCTGTCTTATTCTCCGACATATATATAATATTATATAGTAATTTGAGTAATCCGTAATTGGCCTTATTTTAAGTGTATTAAGTATTCTATGTATTCTGTTGGATTATCAATAAATATATAAATAACGACTTAAAGGTCCTGTTAAAGCCTACTGGGATAATGATTGTCTGTATTTGTTTTTCGTATAAGGAAATACTTTCAAATAGCATCTTGGTTGAGCCTTGATTGTGATCTCACTTAATGGTGAAGTATAAAGGACACAGTTTAGGATAATCTACGGACATAACGATAAAAAGGCATTCACTTCTTAATGTTCCACATAGTAACATTAAACTTAATCCAATTTTGGTTTGGCGTCAGTTTTGGTAGAGTGATAAGTTACCAAAAAGGAGACTCTACATCAATCCAGGTCTTATATCCACCGGAAATTCCATTAACAAAGCTAGTAATCTTAATCGTAATATCATTGTGGTGACACGTAAAGATTTACAAGTGACATACGCATTGAAAAAAGCTGAAACAAATCGTTTCAGCTATTTTCAGCAAACGCAAGATATTTAAAATAGATTTATTATAAACTATCTGACCCATTGTATTTGCATACACTTAAATGTATGTTTTAAAGTTTAAATCTATATGACGCTTATATAACTCTTGACTGAGACGTAACATTTGGCACTACACTAGTCTTAATTTAATAAACAAAAGATAACATGGTTTAACTATAAGAAAACATAAAAATCATAACATTTGGTAGTCTTTCATGAACATTTAAGTCCTATGAGCCACTTTTGCGTCATTGGACCTGCGCGGTAATCGACGCAATAAACGTCCATGCGGGGCGGGGCAAGCGACGGCTATGTCCATTAACAAGCGCGGGTAAGTTACGGGTCTAATAAAAAACGCTGTTGGACAATCTAAGGATTATGTTTTCTAATCAGCATCGTATGGCAACACAAATCTCTTTGCTTGACGTGACGTCTTTGCTGGTAGGGTGGTAACTTACTGCGGCCGAAGCCTCCCACCTATCTCAGACAAAGGAGCAAACGTAATTACCTCAATTCGCCCTGTCGAGGATCAAACCCGAGGCTTCATCTAGCAAAGCAAATACTCGCTCCAGTGTGCCAGCAAGGCCGTCAGTTTTGTTAAACCCAGTTTTCATTCCAGCGTCGTTATAAATATGTATCTATGATATAAAGTCAAGACATAATAATCCAAGCATGATATTTCATGTTATCAGCATCGAAGGGTTCATAAAACATAACATAAAATGTGCCCTTTCGCTTATAAATGTCATCCAGTAGACGAGATTAGCAGTAGATTGGGTTTGATGACGTAACGCCGCAAGCTTTAAATTTAATCTGTGTCCAAATCTTGTCTCCGGTTTATGTCATATTAGTGACAAGAACCAAGGTTACATAAGATATATTTTTGTGTTGAATTTAATGAAACGTCATTGCATCCTCTAAACATAATTGTGTGGTGTGATATTCATGCCGGAAATATCATTGGTCCCCATTTTTTTAACCGACTTCAAAAAAACGAGGAGGTTATAAATTCGTCTGTTTTTTTTTTTTTACCCCATATCTCCCGACTAGGTGGACCGATCCTGATAATTTTTTTTTAAATGAAAGGTGGTGCTCGTCATAGAGTCCCATTTTTTTAAAACCAGTTCTGATGATGGCATCCATGAGAAAACCGGATGTGTTAAATTTGCATTAAGCATGTGCGCGACAAATGGAGGAATAACTCAAGATCACACCTACCGATTTCGATGATTCTTTTTTTATTAGAAAGAATATACTTCAAGGATAGTTTTGTGATAGTTTGGTAAGGTTCTGATGATGGAATCGATGAAAAAGTGACGGAAGTCTTCAATTCTTAGGAGCTAATCAACGATACTCGGCAGAATCTTCTATAAGCTGTCCAGATATTTGAGTCGCCTACCGTAACTTCGGTATGGACAAGTGCTAGTCGTAGTTAAATATGAAGATAAATGGAACTCCTCAACGGCTTACAGTAATAGTGTGATTTTTGGCAAAATCTATAACTGTCTGTAATCAAATGCCAATGACCTTACGTTTGTTGCTGCATTGCAATATTTGAAAAGTGAATTATGTGTGAAGCGGTGATATAAGGGTTTTGGGTTCGAACCCCGGGTGTGGCGATATTAATGTAAATTTAACTTTGTAAATGTAGGGGTTCGGCAGATTAAAACAACGCAGATGATAGTGCTCGAAAAAAGCGGGGAATGCGTCGCCTCTGTGCAGGGATCGGTTGGATTGACGGTTCTCGAAGAATCTTGGTAACGATGTGTACGCTTCGAGAGCCGTTGCAGCAGAGAGCTAGGCCAAAGGATTCCTGTTGCGCCCCGCCCATGAGATGACGCAAACCTTGTCGTGTCGAGCGTTTATTGGTCCCAGAAAACAGATACAATCATATAATTTTATGTCGCACATAGATTACGTATACATTGTCACAGGCAAAATAACAATAATTTCGCGTCGCTTACATTCCCCACCCTAGTGCTGGGCTCAGCACTCAAGTCCTTCAGGAACTCAAGCGACGCGTCCGACGGCCTCCTCAGCAGCCCCCTCTTGCGCACTTCTCGTCTCGTGATGTATGTGTCCGACGAGAAGCAGCGTTGCCGCCATCGCCTCCTTCGCCTCCACCAGATCAGGCAGATCCCCCAATTGTGACGTGGTCCAGATGTGGAAGCGTAACTGAAAAGATTAAAATTAAGTGCCTCTGTTTTCGCAGGCACGTCTGTCTCCAGGTTTGTCATTACCGTCTTTTTTTTAACTACAGTCCTGTGTTTGCATGCCCCACCCCGTCGAAGACTTAATTCACACTTTGGTCTCAGCACGGGCATTGAACAGCTGTCGCTCGGCGCACTATTTAGTGCACTCGGTGCATATTGCGTCTCGTTCGCTTGTGACGCCGATTGAAAATTGTTTTGCACAGAAATACTGTGTTCGACATTTGTAGGCAATTTTGAGTCTTCGGTCGTCTTCTGATAGGGTTCAATTTTTACCTTAGAGTTGCCGTGTTCCAAATTGAGAAGCAGGATTGTGTCTTCTGAACGCGTGCTACCATGTAAGCACCACCCAAGAGGAGTCAGTGTAGCGTACGGTTCCTCTGGTTCACCGTGGAGCACTTGTAGTGGCAGCAATAAATGATAATTATCCTGTCCTATTAGTATCTGCGGTTTACAATAATCAAATTCAATTTCATCTTTTATCGTTGTTAAGTAGCTATATTTTGATAGTTGCACGCGCGACAAATCTTGCGCCGGTAAGTTTAAACCGGTTACAGTGTTCGCTTTAAACGTAAACAACTGTCCATCTCTGTTTGACACGGTTAAACTCACCATCTCGCTGTCGCATTCGAGTGCATTGTTCCAGGCGCCGCTCACACGCATAGTTTTTTCATGTCCGTGTAGTCCCAGTCGCGCCGCTAGCTCGGCGTTGATGAGCGTCGCAGTCGATCCATCGTCAAGCAAGGCGGATGTTGTCTCGGTTCCTCGCGGTCCGTGTATGCGAATTGGTACAGTTTTTAATAATATTTGACGATCGTTCTCCTTTAAATGTGTTACGTGTTTTGTTTCGCGTTCCCTTGGTTCGGAAGTGATTGTAGTCCTCTCATTATGCGATGTGTTTCCTTCGTAATGCAACAACGGATGATGCGGCTGTCCACAACTATTTATATTACACTCAGGCGCCGTGCAAGCGTTCTTGTCGTGTCGGGATATTAAACACTTGTAGCATATAGCGTACCTCTTGACATAACGCCACCGGTCCTTGCGCAGTGCTTTTTTAAATGATTTGCAGTCCGGCAGGTTATGTTTTGACTTCTGACAAAACCGACAATTGTTGACATTCGCGTTCACTTCACTTTGCAGAACTTTGTGATTATGATCCGTGTTGCATTCGTAATTTTTTTGTAAGGCGTGTAATTAATCCTAGAGCAATATATATTAACCGCCGCTTTCGTTGTTTTAATTGCTTCTTCGTTTAGGAAGTCGGCTAATATACACAGTCTCGCTTGTAATCCGTCCATAATGAGAGAATAACTGTAATCTGTCCACTTCGCGAGTAAAACCGTTGGTAACTTAGACAACACCGCTGACATGATATCCATGCTTTTTAGGTATTCGTCTTGACCGATGGCTGACACCGCTGCGACAAAGTTTTTAATTTTAATGGAAAAACTTACAATTTCCTTGTGATACTCTTGTGACATGGCTGGCAGCTTCTTGATATCATATATAATTCTTGAAATAATTATATCCGGGTTGCCAAATTGTAGCTCCAGTGTGGACATTACTATGTCAGGTGAGGTGGCGCTGATAAATAACGCCATCACTGCTTCTCTTGCTGGTCCACGAAGACAATTGCGTAACCTCCACATATTTTCTTGATTACTGAAGCTATAAACTTGCGTGGACTCATTGTAGGCTTGTTTAAATTGTAGCCACTCCATAGGATCGCCCGTAAATTCCGGTAAGTCGCTTGGTATGCTGATACGGCTAAACATGTTAGCATGAGGTGCGTTGTTTAAAGAGCTAGTGACTAGATCCCTTAGTGCGCTTGCCAACATTTGAACAGTGCCATCAGTGCCACCGCTGGTCGCGGCGGGCGGGCACAGCTCGCCTAAACGTAAACCATCTTGCTGGTCGGGCTGCGCTAACTGTTCATGCTGGCTGCGTTCAAGCCAACTCTCAACTTCACCATGTGTACGTACCTCATGCTCCTCCGATTGTGAACTGTATTCCTCCAGTGCCGCCAAATCAGCTTGAAGCCTTTTGTCTATTAGTTCCTTCTCAATACGGGCTTTTGCTTCTGCTGCCTCTAATTCTAATCGCTTTCGCCTAGCTATTACCGACGCTGTACTTGACTTGTTCGATATACTTCCATGCGCTTTAATGGACCCACCTGGTGCTATGACGTCGCTGGATTTTGAGCCACGTGCCGTTATAGCTTCCGTTTGCTCGAAAAGTCTTTGCTGTGCTTGCTTTTTCGCTTTCATCGGCGCGTTCTGGATACCCGATGTAGACGCGCGGTTCTGTTCTTCCTCCTTCAGCTCCTGCTTCCTCACAGTGCTCCGTGTGTTCACCATTCTTGGCGGTGGAGTTCGGAACAAACCTTGGATCCGGTTCGAAGACCACGATGTAGGGGTTCGGCAGAATAAAACCACGCAGATGATTGTGCTCGAAAAAGCGGGGAATGCGTCGCCTCTGTGCAGGGATCGGTTGGATTGACGGTTCTCGAAGAATCTTGGTAACGATGTGTACGCTTCGAGAGCCGTTGCAGCAGAGAGCGTTTTCAAAAAGATTCCTTTTCGCCCCGCCTCCAAGATGACACATACCCCGTCGAGTCGAGCGTTTATTGGTTGTTTTTTAAATATACAAACATAGAATATTCCAACGTATACAGGTAACGTATTCATAAATTTTACAGATAAAATAACTATTTCGCGTCGCTTACAGTAAAGTTGTTTCATTTAAACGGTGTTATCTCATATGAGAAACGCGATTTTTAGAGCTTTTTAGAGCATATTAATGTATTTGTAAGTTTGTTTTGAAGGCGGTTCTTTTTTTAGTAAAATTTATATTTATTAAATGATCAAGGTGTTGAAGTTACTGTTACTGCAGAAGGGTAGCAAGACATGATTTGAAATTTTCTTGGCGATTTAGCATGGCCAACCAAATCTCTGGATTTAACAGCACCAGGCTTTTTCTTAGGGGGGTTTTTTAAAATCTAAATTATTCCACACGAAATTGAAGAAATTCATGAAAGGATATCATGAAAAATACCTTAAAAGTATTCCAATCATAACGAAAAGAAGTGTAAAGAACAAATACTCTTTTTATGAAAGCCAAACCTACTTATCTTTTCTTTAAACAAAGTAATAGGCAATCAAAATGGTAGCGGAACTGTTGCCCCAGCCTGTATAGAGTCAACTTGCATTTTAGACATTTTCAAGTTTTGAAGTGAAACTTCTTTAGGTGCATGCTAAAATTATTTACGTATGAAACGTGTGACTAGCGTCACGAAAATGTGCAGCGTTTTTATGCTAATTCGTTTGAACGTTACGTAGTTTTAATTTTTGCAAATAAAATGTGGCATTTTAATTTGCTACTCGCACTCTTGTTTATGTTTATACAAATCTAAAACTTTAGATTTCCGAGACTTAGAGTATGGGAAAAGGGAAGGTAATGTTAGGAATTTAATGAATTCAATTGTCATTAAAATATTAAAAGTGTCAAAAACTTACTATTAACATAAACGTATTAGCATAAAAGACGCTGAACATCTTCGTGACGTTAATCACGCGTTTCATCCGAAAAGTTTCACTTCAAAATACAAATGTGGTCAGAAATGAACATCAGTATGACATGATTTATAGTTAATCTGTTGGTTACGATAACAAAATATTGGATCTCGAACATTAACTGTGACACACGCATTACGTTATCGTTTATTAGGTTAACCGCAAACAAGCGCTATTAATTAGAGTAGCTAATTTTCGTGGCGATCAAATTTATTACGCAGCCGCTGTACTGTTAGCACTTTAGGCACATATGTGGGCACTAATATAACTGAAGCTCAGTATTATGTTACTTAAATATTGTCTTTGAAGTTTTATAAAAACACCAACTTACATTAACTAACAACTGTTATTCTCTTCAGTATTTAAATATACACAACTCCACTATACTAAAAGTTACTTCACTATCTAAGTTTATACAATTTAGCACTATTTCTTCTAAAACAACCGCATCATAGAGCAGCACATGAGATTCTGTTCACTTAATTGTTGTCCTCGTTAAAGTTCTCTCGTATTGTATAACATTTCGTAATATTGTACAAGATTTTAGCATTTTTAAATGTTGCCACTATATTACTCAATAAATCACTATATTTCAGAGTTATCAGTGTTGTAACCCCACTATCTATATTCTAACGTAAGACTGTTATTCTAATAACCTATATAAAAGCATCATCAGAATAATAATAATAATATTGTAATTGTTTTTAATTGTTTATGTAGATATATGTATTATTTCATATTTATGTATACAAGTAATTATTATAAATTTATTTATATATAATAATAAATATATATATTCTTTTGTAAACGGGCGTGAGTGTTAAAGTGGAATAATAATAATAAT